>JAHZMY010000631.1:0-26359 GCA_027743915.1 Seira sanloemensis
CGTATTTGTTCCAGATCAACTTTGGAATCACAAAGCCCATCCTCCAAATGGGTCAACAGCAACAGCAAACAAGTCCTTTGGGCCAAGGGATGAGTATGAACGTCATGGCTTCGAGCAGCGGCAACGTTTCTCCGCCACTGCTTCCAAACACGCCGTCGCCACCAATGGGACCACCGCACAGCGGTCCAGGATCTCCTGCGAAGCCATTCAGACCAAAGAGTGACACGGAGCGTGTGCAGTACAAAGTAGGTGTCAACCAAGTGAGTAGCCTACAGTTTTTTTATTATAGCCTTTTGAATCATTATTGCATCTCATCCTTTCGTAGGAACATCGTCGCGTGTGCCATATTAATGCAGAACAGAAGCGACGGTGCAACATCAAGAACGGTTTCGACACACTTCATGCTTTGATTCCGCAGTTGAACCACAATCCAAACGCTAAGGTACGTCATAATAATATGCCGTTGTCAAAAACTCAATATGGATACTTTAAAATTAAAGATGGAGTGGATTATAGATGATTTACTTGATTTGGACGTAAGTTCTTTTAACTCTGATACAAATGCTACCTGCGCTATTCTGCTTTACTTGTGACAATTTTAAGCTCTAAAATGTGTTGTTGTTTTGTCTACAGTTTAGCATCTTAATTCGACCCTTGCTGGATTCGTACAATAACACCGTGTCAACGGCCAATGTGGACGAGCTTTGCCGTACCGTTCTCTCGTGGGTAGATCAACACTGCTCATTAGTGGATCTCAGACCAGGTATTTTTACAATTTACAAAATCNTAACACCGTGTCAACGGCCAATGTGGACGAGCTTTGCCGTACCGTTCTCTCGTGGGTAGATCAACACTGCTCATTAGTGGATCTCAGACCAGGTATTTTTACAATTTACAAAATCGGATTCCATTTTTGTCGTTTAATTGAATAAAGGCTTTAACACATGTATTTCCTCTTGTAGTGGTATTGAACTCACTCCGATACTTGTGTACAACAACCGATATACTTACAAATCCAGCCAATCTTTCCGAGGAAGCTTACAGATCTATCAATCGACCCAACAGGGACAATCAGGAGCGAGATAGTTCGAGGTGGGAAGGGGCAGACTAGAGTTGACCTTAAATAAAATGTAACCTGCCTGCGTTTCGCTATTTTCATAGATTATAATATTATGATCATTTGATTTTTTGTCCAGGTGACAGGATACAGGCATAATGTGTGAGCGGTTCGATGCGTCCCCTGAGAGTTTCTAGAAAGTGGAGACAGCGGGAGCATCCCCACTTCCACAGACAACGTTTTTGAATGATTCGAATGAATGGGATTGTGATTGCCTTCGCCTCGCCTTCCTCGACACTAGTTTTAGAGTCTAGACGTATGACATAGTCTTCTCAAAAACAAAATCAACTTGCCTAAATCTTCTTCTTGTGGAGGCTTTAAAAATCGATGTCCATCCAAAATTAATGCTCCATATCATACATCTGTCTCAATTGGTCTAACACTTTTGTAATCAAAAACAAAATCAACTTGCCTAAATCTTCTTCTTGTGGAGGCTTTAAAAATCGATGTCCATCCAAAATTAATGCTCCATATCATACATCTGTCTCAATTGGTCTAACACTTTTGGTAACGTTGCATAATTACATCGCTTAAAATTACTGTAGGTCTCTTATCTTTTGAAGTAGTTGATCGTTTTTCTGTGCTTCAAAATCGTCCGTACTTAGGTGTGATTTTGTGACTGTAGCATGTAGTGCTACTTTATTATTATAATAAATATATATAAATATTGCATTGAGTATAATCATTCTTTGTACAAAATACTGTGGAGAATATTTCAGCTTAAGATGAATTGTCCTAGAAGTATACTGATTTTTTCATACGCCATGAGATCGTTAAGCATAATATAGGAAAGTGTACATACTATAAAATCACATTTTTTAGTCTACGATTTTTTCTTTTCTTGGTGGTAACTCTGTAAACAACGAATTTTGGTCTTGCTTCTTGTTGCCATGCAACACGCAAAAATAAACAATGTACACTTTGTAAAACACAATTAAAGCGCAAGGAAAGGTTTATATATTTTAAAGAACCAACAACGGAACGTGAAAAGTAGTTAGAAATGTCATATATATAAATATATCTGTACCTCGGTTTAAACCATTTCTACATTGTATATATAAATACTACTGTCAAAATGTAACTTGAAACTTGTTTTATGATATTACGCATAATGGGAGTTAGAACTATGTACGTAATTACATTTGTAGGAAACAAAACAGTTAAGTTCAAATCAAAAGTGAGAGAGGAAGATTGTCCGAAGTCAGAATGAGTCTTTTTTTTACGTTTAGTCAGATTACGTATAGAGAAAATTATTGCTAATTGTTTGCAAGAAGCACAAACGATGAGTGAAATAGCATGGTATACTACTATATATTAAGTAAAATTGAATGTAACATTAGCAATCAGCAATCAGTCTTATTACAGTTGGAAGAGGAAGTCAATTGATGGATATTGAGCACTTGGAAAGTGCGCCCAATTTTTAAAACAACGGAAAGAGAGGATGTTTTGCTAAGAGCTGATGATGTGTAGGTATATTAAATGCTTCCTTTTCGTGAACGTTGAACTTGCTTAAAGTTCGCAGTCAAATTTGTTTCCAGTATCCAAGCAAAAAGTTTTTTTTTTTTGCTTTCAAATGATTTTCATTGAGTTGTTGTTGTGTATATCTGCAGGTGGAATATTGAGAAACAATGGTTCGTAGTGATAAATATTATGGTGTTGAGAATATTCTAAAAGTGTTATATAGACAAATATATATACAATATAGTACTATAATTTTTGCTTATACTTGTGTGTCAGTGTGGAAAAAAAGCTTAGAAAGAATTTATTATTTGAATGTCGAATACAAAGTCGCACGTATTTTTCTGATTTAATGTTTCTACGTTTCTCCAAAGGAATGGTTAATGTCTGCAATTTGATAGAATCATGTTATTTTAATTTTGATTACGAACATGAATATTGTACAGATACATGTTATTCAATCAAAATTTGTATCTTTATTTTACAAATCATTCATTAAAAAGAATTCATTTCATTAAGTTTATGTGATTGTTCTTCATTGGGTCATGAATGCATTTATTATGACGTGATTCGAAAGCGGCAGCTTTTTTAAAAGTAAATACAATGGGCGTTACACACACAATATCTGGGAAACTTTAGTGATTATCGTAATGCATATGACTGAGGAAGGTAATTCATTCGGCAGACTGCTTAATAATTAAATTTTCAAAATTGATAATCACATTTTTCAGTTTGGCATTTCCACGCCTATTTGTCGTTAAACTGTGCTACATACCGGTAAGTAAATGCATATGACATTGGAAGGCTGATGACCTACCAAAAAGAACCTAAAATTACTGTAGGTTATATTATTACCATGTCGCGCTGGTGCGGGGCATATTCTTTACGTTTAATTTTGTCAGAATTTGATACCTTTAGTTAGCTTACTGTGGGGCATGCTGAGACCCAAGTAGTTATTACCATTACATATGTACAAGAGCTAAAAGCCTATTTTGCATAATTTGGCCAGATAAAATTTTAACATTTGCCCTGACTTACAATATAATTTACTTGTCAAATCAAAACGTTTAGAAAAAGGAAAATTGAACAATTAATACGATATTCTTTTATTTGCTTATGTTTCTTGTAGCAGTTTTCGGGAAAGGAAAGAAAATGCAAATGAGAAGAGAAATTAATATTGTCTTTTCCTTTGTTGAACTTTGCAGCCTACAACAAAACTAGCATGCTCAATTTTCGTTTTGCTGTCGTCGATTTCCTTCTTGATTCAAGTTAATGGTTTGTATCTACACGAGTGGATAAAATGATACGGACTGTTCTGATCATGCGCGCCATAGGTTTTTGAGTTTTGTAAGCCAAACAAAACGTTTGAAAATTTAATTTAAGCATCAATAGACTTCGATTTTAAACTTCCCCTCAAAACCTCATTTAGAAGACAAAGTCAGAGAACAGGTACGTAGTCAACTTGAGCAAAACTGAAGACACCTCATTCATCATTCATCAGTCAGTTTCCATTCTGAAATCAGAATTAGTCCGGTCCGGTCGAATCTATTTTTAATTCTTAGGGCTTCAAGGAGTCATTACTTTTTTGAATTTTCCAGAGCAAATTAATTAATCAGCTTTAGCCTTGCTTTAGAACAGTTTATTTTTTTAAAATCAGGTTTACTAAAAAAGGACCGAATATGGATGCCAAGATAATCCCAACACCACCAGAAGTGGACCTTCCTGAGAAGGCAGAATGCTCTTGCAGCGTCAAGACTCCTGAAGTTCCAGGATATGAATGGACTGGTTGGCGTCTTCCCACTCAAGATCTGTCAACGGCGGAGGAGTATTTTTTGGATCCGATCGAGTGGCCACTACTTGCATGGGATGTTCTATTTGATTCAAATGAACCGGATGCAGCTGTACCCTGGACACCATACGCGGAATCTGACCCTGAGACGGAGGAGGATCAGAAGGAGCTAGAAAATCTGCTCGAGATGGATCTAAGAGCTGAAGAGGGTCGTCAGGCGGAGGAAGGAGGAGAGGGACTCGCTCGAGACGCTTCCTTTGAGATTTCAGAGGATGAAGATGAAGAAGGGACACCGGAAGAACTGGAACAATCTGTTGCGTACCCACGAACGATCCATGAGATGTTCCTCAAGGCCCGTCAGAATTGGATGTCTTAACTCAAGGTTCGCCAACACAAGTCAGTCCAAAATTTATATGGGATTAATTCTACAAAATATTTCTTGCGCACACATTTTTAATGTTTAAACTATATCGAATAACTTTATTGAGCTTGGATAAAGTATTTTTATGTTGTCGGATTTTGCAGGAGAATACAGTTGCTGAATGGGACGTTCCGGTTTTCTGGAGCACTTGCAGATGAATTGTCGGTTTTTATTTCCTATTAATTGATTTTATTCTGCAGTCGCATAGATTTTGTTGTCATTCAGCTTTTAATAGAATCTTTGTGCTTAGTATCGAATTACTTGTATTCTGCCGTGATTTATTAGCTTGTCAATATATATATTGTTAATGTTTATTTTATGATTTGAAAAAAAGTATGGCAATTGTATTTATACGTAGCGATATTAATGGAAGGTGGTATTAAGATTTT
Source organism: Seira sanloemensis (assembly GCA_027743915.1). NCBI lineage: Eukaryota > Metazoa > Arthropoda > Collembola > Entomobryomorpha > Entomobryidae > Seira > Seira sanloemensis. The sequence continues at coordinate 5,175 of JAHZMY010000631.1, forward strand.
ACATTGTTGTAGTATAAGTTTAACGAAGTTTTTAATCTATGCGGATTTGAAAATAAAATTGGCAATTTATGAATAACTTTTTACTCTTGTACTGTGTACCGTTTGTTAAGTGTTTTGTAAAAGAATTGGTAAAATCATAGAATCTCATTTTGCCCCGAACACAACAAGAAGAGTATGTATCTGGCAGATTGCTAGCTAGACTTTGTGAGTTTTCTTTTGTTGTTTAATCGAGTTTAATCATATATCCCTAATTCATATATTCATCGGATTTGAACTTATCGGATAAAATGATGGTTGCTAAGCATAATTTGTCATTAATTAATGGCATGTAGTAGTGACGCGAAAATGCATGTAACACGGCTTGTCTAGGATTTCTTTCAGAAATATGCCAGGAAGCCGAACGAGTTACGCGAGTTCTTGAATCGGTAAGATCAACAGATTTTGAATCTCATGAAATACTTTATTCATTCGTTTTGATCATTTGAAGGTATTCATTTATTTCTTTTTATCATGTAACCCAACCTAAATACAAGAAAAGGCAAAATGTGAATATCAATGTTTTATATCATGGCAACAGTAAGATTGGCAGTGAAACAATAACGATGTCGCAACGTAAATGTTTTATTGAGGTTATACACATATCTCGGAATATATTTTTAGCATTGAGAAGATAATGAAATTGTGGAACGCGTTCACAAGTATGGATGCCAAACCTCTGTGCTGATCGCTCCCGAATCCCGTATACACTCGTCGTACACGTTGTCCTCCAGCCGGTATCCAGAGTGTCGAAGGATGTCTTTCACATATTTCAGGTACTCGCTAACCTGGAAATATAAGTGCAAAATTTTTGTCGATACATACATATCTAAAGTATGTACATGGATGCACACTTTCATTTTTTCTTGAATTTCGTTCTCCTTCCTAACTCAAATTTATTTCACACACCTGGGTCACCGATTTCTTCATATCCTCATCCGTCTCAAACTTTGCACACTCGTCGGTGATGGCGTCGAACGGGAAGATGCGAACCCAGTCTCCGCACACCGGCGGAGCGTCACTTGTCCAATCCCGAGGAGTGAACCAAAGACCAGGTCCGTTCTTTGGGAGCTTCGCCTTGAGTTTCTCCCGTGGGCCTTCTACGTCAGCAAGGTAATGACATCTTTACATTTTTTCACAATGCCAAAAACAAAATCTACAAGAAAATCTTCAATGAAGAAGCATACTTAGAGCAGGTAAGTTGACTCGGACAGAAGGGAATTTTGAGGAGTCCTTTCTGCGTCGACTTGGTGATCTACTCGAAGTCCTCTCGTAGTATCGTATATTCTCATCGTCCGAAGAGGACTCTTGAGGCTCCCTCTCCTCACGAGTGTCTCCATACGCTTGACAGTAGCACCGAGACTGATGATGATTTGCCCGGCGACTCGTGCCGTACTGCCCTAATTTGCTCCCCTTCACTAACAACTTGGAAGCGTCGTATTGGGGAAACGGAGTTTGAACCCACGACTGGAACATTGACGGCAACTTGAGCGTTGAAGGTGAAAGTGTGCTTTCCCATTCTGCACAAATGAGTGGAGTCATCATAAAAGTGCTACACATACATACATTCTCATACGCATACATTCTATTGGAATGATCAAAGGCAAAGGACGGAGGGAGCTTTGAGAAACAAAGACATGACCGGCATTCATAATGGACTCCATTTTTTTCTTGAAAAGGTTCCCTTGAAATGTTTATCCATTTTCTTAGAATTGCCCTATGTACATGCGTTGTTAAAAGGGACTCTTTGCCTGTTTACTTATCGCGGGGAGAAGAAAAGTGAGCTGTGGCAAATATTTCAAAGTAAATAATGTGGTTTAGATAAAATCAACATTATTTAAATAAATGGAAACCAGGCTTAAAAGAATAGACTTTTAAATGCGCTATTGGCGAAGAAAAAGCGAAATGAGATCTCCATATTTTTGACCCACTTCTCTTACATCTTATGCAAAAAAATGTTGCGGCCTATATTAATATGAAAACCGCGTCTCAGTAAACAAATCCAATTAAACTGTTAGTATATCGTGGTCTTGTGTTGGCTATGTTATTAAGAAAATACTGGAAGATAAATACGCAAATCTATTGAGTGTTATTAAAATCTCACAACTCCAGCACTCAAAATGGATGAAACGGAACGAGTTTCAATTTTTCATTTCACTTTGTGGAATCAGGAGTGTAGAGAGGAACAAACCACAGGAAAGTTGGAGAGTGCCTGTCAATCCCATGCAATTTGAAATTCCTTGTCCTCATATTCCCCCAAAGTGACAACATGACAGCTCCATCCCACATCTCCCCGTGCTGTAAGTGTGAAGTGATTGAGAAGGAAAGCGAAAAGCTGGAATATTTCATGAGGACGAGAGGCATCAAGCTTTCACTCATTCTGCATCCTGTTTTCCTTACCTCGTCCAGAGTTTACAATCTGCTCGAGCAAATACTCGTCCTCACTCTCTCCCCAGCATGTTTTCGGCGACTCTGCGGACGTGGGCACGCTACATCTCTTCATAAAGTCTCTGCAGTCTGGAAGTCCCAGCAAAGAGAACATTTGATGCAGCATTGGCTTCTTCACCTGCTCGTCCACACTGCTGAAGTCGTCGCATCCCAAGCCTGGATTTGTGTTGACCTTCACAGAGGACATCACGCAGCGGGATAAATAAGAGAAGTCTTTTATCATTTTTGGAAATCTGAATTTATGCGGGCGTAATACACAAGAGCTGTAATAAGCCCCAACTTTTCCCTTCCTTTGTAACTCTTCTTAATGCTTAAGACGAGAATGTGTCTAGTATATTTTACTCACCTCCAGAAGATTTGGCTTCAGATTTTCATCAACGAGTATATCAAATCCTAAAAACTCGAAGGATTTGTCAGCAGCCTCAATCCTGGAGAAGTTTCTCCCGTCGCCGATAATCGTGAGGACGAGAATAGACCAGATCCTCTGCCACAGATAATAGTCATCCACACCCGTCTTGTCAAAGTACTTCCGTAATTGTTGCAGAGTCCATTTAGATCCTGCGGATTGGCCCGATAACAACTCAAGTTTCGTACAATTGGCAATTAAATGAGTCCGCATCGGAAATTACTTGTAGCCTACTATTCATACTAATACACAAAATGTGAAATGTTGCAGGCATACCAAATCCAATCGTTTCCTTGTTTTTCCGGTAGTTTGGCCCTTGCTTGTTGAGAGAGGTGTTGGTCAAATGAGAGAATGTGTTGGGCAAATTGCTAAGGTCGTATTTGCTTGTTGCGTATCTCGTGATGCCCTCGCGGTACGCGTAGAATGTTAATGGGGATGTGCTCGTGATGCACACGTACAGTCGCAGATCCCATTTATAGCCGTTGATTAGGTAGGGTCGGGCGATGTACTCCTGCACCACACATGCCTCGTCGTACGAAAACTTTGTTACTTGCTACAACATCCAACAAATCAACATGGAAATTAAATCATGCTCTGTGGCTTTGATGATGTTTTAGACGCATTTGGATTAAAGTAGATATGTCAATATGAGATTATTGATCGTATGATAAAACATGAGAGCGTGATCTTGTTGTTTCAGATGAAATTTATTTAAATTACAAAAGATGCTTCTTCAATGTGAACAAAATTGGAATGAAATTGTTTTATAGTCATTTTATGTATTAATTATTTTATAGAGAGAATACTAAGCACTAGTTGAAATATTTGTAAATTTCATCTCATATTTTAAGTACGGTGTAATGATGGGCATTTTCTTTGCAAAACAAGTACATATCTGGATTCACAAGGGAAAATAAATTAGCTCTTTTGGAGAAAGAGTGACATCAGGTTCATGTCTGGCAAATAGACCCATACTTTTCCGTATTTTGTCCTCATTAGGCAATAGATTTCGTCGTCTTGAGATTGTGAAAAGCACGTTTTGCTTTGTAAGCGATCAGTGATTTTTGGCATGAAACAGAGCTCAAAGGAAACGAGTTATTTTGTGATGCCAAAGACAATGGGGATTTCCTTGTGTCGTTCCGTAAAACTATGACGTATACCTAAATCCTCTTCCAAAGAATGGCTCTGCCGACGGTAGCAAAAGGAAACAAGTTTATCAAGCGCAAATTGCTATGAAGTCTTGGGACAGCGAATGGACTAAAGACAATGTTATGGGGCTTACATCAAAGAGCAATATTCCTTTCCCTTGGCTCTTCGCAATCGGCTTGGATATCCACAACGGAGCCTTCTTCCCTTTCGGGAGGTGATGATTCGGCCCAAATGGAATGCAACCTGAGTCTGGAGGTGGCCCAAACTCAATATCGCAAAGTCGTTTCGTGTGCTCCGCAACGAGACGGGTGTACTCCAGTGGCAAATTGAAAGACAGAGGACTGCAAATAATAATAATAAAATTCTATATAAAAAGCACAAAGTGTATTAATATACATAAATATGTACGTAAGAACTTTTGCTTATTTTGTCATTGGCTTACATACATTGCATAATATACTTACGTATGCCCATGTAAATATACATATGTATTAATTACGAATTGGTTATGGAAAGGGGAAATACTCGAGTTTGGCGTGCACAACATTGACTTTCACCATCACCCCAAACTCATTTCCGTCTCACGCAAAACTCCCGTCAGCTCTAAATACGCCTGGAGCTTTTACGAGAACGTTATGAAATATAAATATTGCGGTTCATGTGCAATCTGTCTCTGCAATCAGATTTAGACTGGGGCCTTGCTTCCTATCGCAGTGCTATTAAAAATGCAAAGGAGGAAAGCCAATCCTCAACAAACTAGTTCAATGCTAATACTTTTATTCAACGGATTTAGAATGGAAATGTTGCACAATCCTACAAAAATCGTTTGAATGTGTATGTACCGAGTGTAAAACTGGCAGGGGAAATTTGTATTTGCCTATAATTACTTTAGGGAATTTAAGTAGTCAGTACATTTGTCGCGGAACCTCCCATCTCTTGTACTTTTTTCAGCTTGGGATTCGATCTAATCCGAAAGTGCTTTAGATACCGGAAATAATTTCTAAAAAAAATATATCGAATACGTATTTTTCCCCTCGCTTTACTGTTTTGTTAAAAGCTGCAGTGACAGTCACTCCCTCTTTTCTGCTAATGGAATCATGTTTGCAGTTGTAGCAGAGAAAATGCAATAAAACTGTTTTTATTAGTCCCCAATGCGAGTCGTCCGCCAATTTCGTTCATTTCCAGAGTGAAATTGAGTTTGCAGGCTCTTAAAACAAGCTCATTCATACTCTTTTCCAGCACTCGTCCAACCCTTACAGTTTTTCGCAGGCTCTCAACTATACAATTTACGATCTGCCAAAAAAAACTTAAAAGTTTTCCAGCGATACGGTGAAGCATAGTGCCACAATTGATTTAAACGCTTGATCCATCCAACAACTAACATAATATATATTTTCTACGTTGACAAACTAGCAAATTGTTCAAGTTCAAGTGTGACGCGGGAGAGAAAGGAGACGTTGACATGCAAATGTGGAGTAAAAAAATGGAGACAAGGTTACAACTTCATCTCAGCTCTCAGAAGTGTGCACTGCCGTACCTAATACAATGAAGTATGCCTGTAAGAATAATGTACTTGGAGCGTTTGTATGAATGCATGTGCGAATATCGCATCCACACCGGAAACGACATTGAGGGCAACGCTGCCCTTCTCTCCTAACCACAAAAACGATACACACAAAATGTTTCAATCATGCCACACCATTTCACCACGAAACAGTGAAAGTAGAGAAATGGTTGAACAACGTGCAAAATCTACTTGAGCTTCATCGTTTCCCCTAATTTGTCACACTCATCAAACTAAAGAAAAGACGGGGAGACAAGCTCTGGTTTACATGTGAGTCAGTAGTGTCATGGCTAAACTTTCTCCGTTGCTGCTCAAACTTTGTCCTCCCTCGCGCTTCTCTCTAAAATACTTTCTCCAAACTTTGTATTACATTATATGCCTATGAAGTAATGTTTTAATAAAATTATATGTCGTGTTTACGATGTCCGAATGCAAATATTATTATTGGCGTGTGTTTTTCCCTCAAACTCTCTTGTTTGCACAGAGGCAAAGTACGAGAGTAAATATGGTAAGCGAGAGAGAGAGAGAGAGAGACATGATGGCTTGCGTGCTGGCTCAAAATGAAAGAAGCTTTCTCACTCCTACATTTTTTTACTGAGAAGCTTTATTGATGGACAAGCTGATAGCGGAAATTTAATACAATTTTCATGCATTATACTGTAATGTGCCATTCTATTAATAAAACTTTATTTAGGGAAAGTCGAGCAGGCGGGAGTCAATCGAATGGTGGAGGATGAATCAAAGAAGCAGGCACTGGAGACTCGTAAAATTTGGCTTGGCCAGAGACCATTTCCTCAAACGCGGTGAAAATTATGCTACTGCAGTCATTAAATTAGCATAATAAGGAAACCATTATTTGCTGTGCGCAGAATTATTAACTTTGCCCTTTCGCACCACCACACACTACCGCCGCAGTACGGAGGAAATGCGTGAGGAGGAAGTAATTGTGTTCTTTTTTTAGTACGAGGAAAATTAGAAAAATAATGAAAAGAGACATAAAGCGTTTTCATTATCTCGCTTTCTTACCTGAAATCATAAATTGATCCATAAGTGGATTTCAAACGTCTGAGGTGTCGTGCGAGAACGTCCTTGCGGGCGAAATTTGACGCTTTCGGGATATGATTCGTAATTTGCCATTGTCTCAGATGTCTCGCACGATTCGAGTTCATGATCGAGCTTCGCCACCACAAATTCCAGCACTGCGTGGCTCGAACAGAGACCTCGTCTCTGACCGAGTTTTCCTTCTCTCCGAAATCCTTCCAGCCCCTTTCTTTGAATACCTGGTACATGATTCACCAAAACAATATACAATATATACAAATTCAGCAGAGTTTCACTTTTTTTCAAATTAATGTTTTATAATGGGAGATGAAAATGGGAAAATTAAGTGAATTTATTATTTCGTATTTATTTCCTTCACTTTGAACAAAGGGCTTGGAACCACCGCCTGCAATATTTTTCCCCGTTGAGGAGGACCTTTATTCACGGAGAACGATCACCACTTCCTACTTTCTGCTCATGGAACGCACAAGGCATTGAGTTCACGCATTATTAATTTTCCCGTGCAACTCCTCTCTCAATCGCATACAATGGATGAAGCTATTTCTGTACGTCGGGTGCTCCTACGCAACATATCCACATCCATCCACCACCACTATTATCGATATAAATGTTTTTAAACATTTTTTCCGTCTTCGGCATTGTAGAAGAGCAGTGACTCCAGCAGGAAGTAGGAATATTCACTGACATGATTAGTGAAATGATAAATGCACAAGCACGCGTTTACAATGGGGAAAAATGCGAGCTCCAGCGAAGAAGACTCTCATAATAATACTTTTTTTTTCTCTCTCTCATTTTCATAGAAAGCCGAAGAAGACTGAAGGAAAGGCCCAGCACAGTCGTACCTACCACTGCACCCCACTTTGGAGGAATATTCCTTTTATTCCCAAAAAAATCTCCATTCATATATCAAATGAAAACGGCTGTAGTGAAAATTCGTATTATTTGTGAGCGAGGAGGGAAAAATTAATAAAGAATAGAGTGTGATGCAACGACGACAGTCAAATATAGTCCAGCTGAGAGAACAAAAATAGAATTTGCTTTCCCCCATTTTTACCATATTACCTATCATAACAGTTTGTCCAAAGTCATAAAACAACTTTTTTCATTGAGTGATTGGAGAAATGTGTTTTGGCCGAGGTTGATGTAAAAAAATGTCACGCATTATTATGGGTACCTATAGCTTACGCACAGTATTCTTTCCTGGTAGAATGATACGACACGAATTTGTCCCCGACGGGAATGGCTACACTCCCATTGTCGCAGGGAGAAGACGAAAAGGTAGCAACGTGTGCAAGTCTAATGTGTGAGCATGGGCACATTAAATGTTTAACGACTGTGGCAGTCATAAAACCAGTTTTCATGTTCCCAGAAAAGGTTAGCACTTTTCATTAGCTTGATCGCTCTGACCTATAAAGATGATGATGAGACTCTGCCGGTCATCATCACATCCATAGTTTTATGAGTTGTCACCAACTTTATAATTTGGAGAAGGACGGGCTCATCAAAGCTCATCATACATCGTCATTGTTGTACACATTTTTGTATGTCGATAGTACAACCACCATTGTCATTAGGAAAAAAATAAACTTTTGTTTTGACAACACAATAACGACTTTTGCCAAAAATTTGCCTTTCAAATCAACCCAAAATTTGAAAAATGTGTCAACTCATTTCCCCGTAATGTATGTATGTATGTATGTATGAGGACGTAAATGGGCGAGAAATTCATTCTTTGAATTGATCACATTCTGATGGAGAGGACGCGTGTCGTTAATCCCTGCCAAAAATGGATGATACATGACCTTTCATTATAATGAGATTAAAAGCGCCTCCAATTTGTCTTCGTGCATGCACACACAAGCCCAACTAAAATGATCCATTGCACCACTTTTGGCTGAAGAAAATTTCCCCAATAAATTCAAAGGTAAATATCACCGCGCGTCATTCCTCCTTGTCACAAATTCCCTTTTATCTTGGAAATCATGACGGAGAATAATTCATGACGGCCAACTTTTTTAAAAAATCAATTCATGAGGAACATTAACGAGATTCCAACTTTTCCACAAGATATATTGTATTCATTTCTTACAGAAACGTGCGGCGTGTAATGGTATGTAATGGCATCATCAAATAGAATAATGAATAGCAGGGAGATGGAAAAAATCCTGAATTGTATGATTCTGTACACACTTTCTGCATCGCAACTGATCTTGCTCCAGGAGTATGTACCTAAACTAGTCTTGTCCTACTTTGCCCCAACATCTAGTTTCCCCAATTTTTAGCATTTTTTGTAAAGACAAAAGTTGGTGGGAGAGCAGGCTAACAAGGTTTTTTTTGCTTTTCTCTGCAGAGAAAGATTTATGTGGACTCTAAGCTAGTGTCAAGCTCTATCTTCTCCTTCCAAAGGAAACGATGCGTTTCACGATGGTTTCCGTTGCAGACAGAGAAATTCTCAGAGGTTTTGATTCTTAATGCAGCACATACAGTGTCGCCGTGATACATGGATTTTTTGTTGCGGTGCAAAATATTTTTTTACGTTGTGCAATGTACGGAATGGTGATGACATTATTTATACTTGCAAAAACCCAAATATACAAAATATTTTGCAAATGTCCTTCTTTCACTACGTAGAGAAAATTTTACTGTTATTTTATTCTAGTGTGAGATAAAGAGCAGAAGGGAAATGCTTAGCTTTCTTCGTTTTAAATGCACCATTCATCTCTTTTTATGTCGGGGGAGTACTAATTCAACTTCCTCCTTTCTCCAGCCTTAATTGAGTTGATACATGCTCGACAAGTTTTGGCGGGACTTTGCAACTTTAAATATCAACTGCGACGATCTTTCTACATTTTTGCCTTAAGCCTCACACAAACGAGATTCTAAAGCCGTGAGGGCCAAGAATCTATATTCGTGTCATCCACACGTTGCCTGGTAAGGAAAACGCAAATTATCAAGGAAAACAACTTTCACCCTGCGAGGTAAAGTGGAAGAGAATGACTCATTCAGCAATGGAAAACAGCTTTCAAAAATGTGTGGCATTGCCATTTTCAGAAAAATTCATTTCTCTCTCGATGTTTTCATGATCTCGAGTTATTGCTTGTGGCATGTCTCTTCGAAACCGGAATGGGAGTACCTACGAGAAAAAAGAACCACTCGGAAAGAAAAACAGTTTCAAGCCAAGGGTTTCCCATTGTGGCCCATTTCAGCCCATTTCTACTACTTTAAAGCTTGTTTGCATATGTCGGTTCATTAAAACTTTACGCGGCACAAAGGTTTTCCTTGTAAAACGGGAGAGGATGTACATATGCTGAGCAACATTTCCCAGTGCTCCCATGCCGTTCCGTTTTCTGCAAGGGATCTTCCTTATCTAATTTCTGCATGTAATGTATCTTCCGGAAAACTGGAGTTACGTGCGCCTTGAGTTTAAGACGTTTTAACTGACAAAACCCTTTCTCTCTCTTTTCGTTTCTCCTCGAACCCGTTGAAAGGCAAGGAGAAAGACAATATCCGGTACCTAAATAATAAATAGGTTTGTTTCCATACCATGCCCAATCCCGCTTCAAATTTCATTTCTCACCAATTTCCCTCCATTCCCATCCATTCGGGTAATTTCCAGAGATGAGAATTTCTTTGTACCGTATGTCTCATTGGACAGGTAATAAGTTTTATCCTATTTTTTCTAGCTATCATTTTCACGGAAATGGAAGGAAAATGAAAAGATGAATGATGCCCTGTTTTCTCCCCTTTCCCATTTCCACCAATTCTGCATTCTGAGTACAAGTTGGCTCTTCAGCCTGCGTGATGAGGGTGGTTGGGAAAGAGGCACACAGTAAGAATGGAGGGAGACGATCATGAATTATTAGCGAAACGTCGAGATAACATTAATACTACTTAGACTTTTCTGTGCCATGAATTTTGAAACTTTTTGCTGGATACTCCAGGTTCAGCACTAACTAGCAGTTTAGCAGGAACCCATTCACCGACAAGAAGAAAGTGATCTTGCATGAAAAAGGGTGTAAAAAGAGCATCTTCCGATAATATGCTATGATAGATCTCTCGAACCATTTTTTGGTGCCAGTTCTTACATATATTACTATACGATAAAACCATTCTACAAAATATGAAGTTGTATACATACGTTGCAGGTATTACATTTACTCCGCCAGTTGTGCCGCAATCAAAATAGATGAACTTTGAAAAGGCAGTTATTTCTTTGGAGGAACAACTGCTGCCTTCTCCATGTACAGTTTCCGTTATTGGAAGAAATGAAGAGTAATATCTCCTTTCTTCCATGACTTCCGCTGCAGTTCTTTAATGCAAGGTATTCATACATACTCTCAGCTTCTTCTCTTCCCGCTGGTTTACTTCATAAGGTTACGTTCGGTAATGCAAGGCGGAAAAATGAAAATGAAGAATGAGACCATGCTGCGTTTTTATTACGACCCGTTTCATTTCCCCGCTATCAGTGTGGTTGTAGAGGATTATATTGTTCTTTCTTATTTCTGACTGTAACGGACCCACAGATATAAAATCGGGGTTGCCTTGTCTTATGCTTTAATTGCTTTTTTGTAAAGCAACTCCATCTTTTTTCCGAACATGCATTGTAGCTTCCCACTTGGAGAAGCCCTTTTGCTGTATTTTGCAGGCACGAAGTTCCAATTAATTCAGGATGGGAGTGAGTATTACGATTATTTACATAATGTGTTCAGGGAAAAACAAAGGACGTGGGGTGCCATTAAAGGCCACCACGCCTTTGGTCTTAATGCTGTGGACTTTTTTTTACAACGATCCCACAATATTAGCGTTTGCACGCTAATGGGATGTGGCATTATGAGGAGAGGATGTACAACTTAAGTACGACGAGTTTCTGGAGAAACTTTTTTACTCTTTTGTAGCCGCATTAAAACTGCTCACTCCTTGACCCTTGAAACTTTGGGAATTGAAAGATTCTCCCAATTAATTTAGCATTGCGAAGCCTATTCAAATACCAATTAGTCCATTTGCTTCAGCATTAGCGAAATCTATATTTTGGTGAATGCTCGCCATATGCTCTGTGGTGTGTGGCAGAGGGAAAAAGAGAAGAGCGTGTGAGAGGATGAAGTGCCCTCGGCAAATTCTAAAAAAAATCCTCTTCAAAGGCACCTGCTCGAAGCAGACATTTCCTCCAGCTAATGACAGTACTCAGACTAATTGGCGAAAATGAAAAGTGGAGTGAAAGTGAAATTGACCTAAAACTCTTCATGTCTTGTCTCTACCAAAACTTGGACAAAAATCCGTGAAATGAACAAATTGTGTAGAAAAGCCATTTGCACTTGTTCCTACTCATCATAACAATATCTATCAGCCGCACATCATCACACACTCACTAGCATATGAATGGGTATGCAGATAATGTATATACAAATGAAGGCATATGCTCATTTCCCTTTTCGTGGCAAGAAGGTTGAAGTTATGAACGCTATTACTTTTTATTTAGGTAATGGAACTGTGGGAATTGTTACAGGTTTTGTTCATTAGGCATCTACAAAAGATAAAAGCGGAAACTCCGAGGCCTTTCCTTTAGCCGCTTGTTCTCCATGAATGTACAAAATAGATAAAGACATAAGGATCCCTTGTACATATGTATATGTATTTCTCTTTTGTCCCGTGCTTTTGATTTTTTTCTGTAGGAATTAATGATAATCTATTCTCTGAAAATGGAATATAAAGGGAGAACTGACTTTGTCTATTTTTGGATAATACTTGGTTCCTCTCTTTGAGCTAGCTTACCTGTTGGAGCAGTGCTGGTCCATTGCCAGAGCCGTCATTCACACGGTAGACGTACGGGAATATTTTCCAGAGGGAGCAGAGCAACCACCTATCTTTGACGAGCAATGTTTTGCTCTCCAAGTCCACTTTACTTTCGCCGGTGTGCACATCTAGCCAGCAGAAAACGCACTTTTGCATGTCTAATTCAAATAAATCAGGTGAAAGATGGAAAATCCGTTTCGCTGATAGAGTTCGATATGGCAAAGCGTCTTTCCTACAATGGAATGCGTGGATTACGATGAAAGTTTTTTGTTGTTTCCAACTTTTTTCTCCTACATTTTCACTTCTTTGTTTGGAAGGAGGGAACTGAAGGATTGGAAATCCAAGGCTTTTTTCTCTCCCGACTCGAGTCCAACGAGTTGTGCAAGACACGGGGTAAGAAGAAAATCATGCGGGCTTGTCCGTCTGATATTAGCCTGTCTTCATGAATTTTTTACTCCACTTTCGTCCCCTCCACAAAGACTGTCGAAACAAGGGAAATGGGTACGCACTTTTTTCTGCCTTTGTTTGTTTTCTTCTCACGAGTCAAGTCATAAAGACAGAAACCGGCTGGTGGAAAATCAAAGAAAAGAAATATATAGGTGAAAAGGAATCAGTAATTCTATTTTTTATACCTCAAAAAAAATTCCCCGTTAAGAATTGTAATGATTTGGAAAAGTTGTTTCAACTGGAACTTGATGTCTTGCTTTGTTCACAATTCACAGTGTAAATTGTGACTGAAAACAGACCTCGTAATTTTCCCCCTTTGTCTTTAGAAAACACACCCGACTTCCAAACAAATGACTGCAGATGAAGTGGAGAAAAATAAACTCTGGCTACTGGATAAGCAACCGAATGAGATAAAAAAATACTCACTTCTGTAGAATTTTTTCTTCTTCTTCTTCTTCTCCCGACGCCTTTCTCGTGAAAATGATGCGGACAAAAAGTAAAGAGGAAAAAAGTGTATTGAGCCAATGAGAACCGGCACTACTTGTAAACTAATACGTTTCCTTTTCCAGAATGAAGCACACTCTCTCTCCGGAGCCGGTGAGCATCTCGAGAGCAACTAAGTTAAGTTGGAAGTGTTGCAACTTCTTTTATACAGCATAACGGAGGAGCAAAAGTGATGCGATTCATACTCTCTCGCAAAAAATGAAAAGGTTAAACTTTCTGCCTCTGCTTTTATGCGAGGAAACATATACACTTCTTTTATGTATGTCGGTCCAAGGATACAGAGAAAAATGCCAAACGGGGAAAAGAGAGATCGTGATCATTGCTTTTGCACTAGTCCAAGTCGCTAGGCAAAAATATTGTGCATGCGATTGCGAATATGTGTGTGGTGGGTTGTGTGCCTACGAATATATTTCTTTTGCAGGGAAATGTAGGCTCCTCTGCTCCATTCAAGACTGGATGGATGGTAATGGCAAAGCAGGAAATAGGTTCTGCATTACACATAACTCCGAGTATGCCTACACTTTCCAATATTATTGTTATTATTATTGTTTTCTGTGTGTATTGCAGAAACGTAATAGGAACTTTCATTTGTTCCCCTCTCAAAGCTTCAATTCACTTCAACACTTATTTGAACCCACTTCATTTATCCGCACGTAGGAGCTGTACGGGACCTTTCTTTGTGGGGAAAGTGAGGGCACACACAAAAATATGTTCAAGTGGCCTCACGGAAATCTGCTTTCTTTCTCCTTTTCATCTTTGCAAGGACTTCACTCTTTCTGTCACCAGTCCAAGCTCTTTGAAAACTTTCCCTCAATGGCCAGCCTGAATGCTAGAGCTTCTGAAGGAGAATCTCATGACTTCGGAAGATAGTTAAAAGTTTGTGAGGAGAAGAAGAGGTACATGCCACTTTCATCATTTCTTCGTCATGGGTGAGTTGCGACGTTTGGGTAATGACAGAGTATTGGAGATGAGACGAGATTTTTAATAATCGGTGAAAGTAGGAAAGCTATGGCTTTCACGATTCTCAACTTTGGTAGCATAAAAACATAAAAAAGTAGTAGTGTTTCTGTCTGAGCGGGGTTGTCATTGTGTCGTACGTTGTGAATGCCAGAAATATGGCTCTCTGCAGAACTTTATTGTTTTGGATAGAGTCCAGTAGGAAATAAAAAGTGCTCTTACTCAGGGTGTAATATGCTTCTGGAGAAATGCATCGTTTGTATACATTACAACTTTGAATTTGCATATGAACCATGTCAAGGTGCATAAATGATGTTTTCTTAAAAAATTAAAGGACTCTCTCAGCTTTGACAGAGAATTTGTCCCTAGGTATTTACATATGTAACTCGGTCTGGGCACAGCCCACACTTCAACAGAGTAAATATACATACACAGCTTGGCATTTAAACTTGGATTGCCGCAAGCAAAAGCCCCTGACAAATAGTTTGATATGGAAAGCACGCCTGGTGAAAGCCTTGAGCTACAACAGCAATCTCCATTCTTTTTTTTTTTGTCATGACCCAACAAAACATGTCTCGTCTGTGTCGAACTGTACGAGAGAAAAAAACATTCACTTTAATTGATTATATATACTAATATTATTTTTTGCCGAATGGGCGTCGTTAAGTCGTTGCAAGAGAGAATTTCGTAATAATGTCAATCCCAAGAACACAATAGCAGAGCTTTTTCCTTCGTCTTGGCTTTCACAATAAAACAGAAAAAAAATATGTTGCATTGACATTTCACATCCTATCCCGTTTTTTTCCAGAGGCTCACGCCATTTAAGAAGAAAGGAGCTGAGAGCGAATAAAAAAATATTACATACTCTTATCCTTGTGTAATGAAATCGTGGAGAAATTATTTTATGAATATGTGGAAATTTCGCGATTACTTAACGTCACTTTGCCCTCCTAATCTCACAACAATTTTCGTCTTCTTTCTTCGTCGACCTTTCTTCTGCACAAAAGGATCGCAACTCGAGGGAAAGGTTGTTAGCTCGCCTTCACAACAGTGTCGAGTTTCTTGCTCCTCTCAACGAAAACATTTTTCTTCTTTAATTCTCCCCAGGAAAAAAAACTTTTTTGTGAGAATTGGAATGAGACTTTCGTTCGATGTGTAAGGCCATGTCAGACTGATCGGTTTGATCCTTGTTAGGAGAAGAAGCTAGTTTCTTTATCGTTAAAACGATTGTAGTTTTTGCTTACTCGAGGAAAGTTTTCGTCCATTATGACATTACACACACCCTAATACCCTTACTTAAGTCGATGCCTTGGGGAATTGAGATTATGAAAGCTTCATGCGTGCATATCGTAATACGGACGAGTTTTGGAGTTTTCAGCATTACAAGAAATGGACAGGAGGGAAAGACTATGCAAATACAATGGGAGAAAAAGCGGAAGTTTATTTTTCCCGATGATGACGATGATAGTGGTTATAGTGGCAGCTTTTCTTCCTTCCCTCTCTGGAGACAGTCAACAGTGAAAGATAATCAAATGGATGGGGAACGCAAACAAGTCCGGGTGTGTAGTTGGAAGAAACTTGTTCTTTTAATTCTGCCTTTTCTTTCTTTTGACAGTGCTCAGGTAGAAACAAGAAGCTTTTTGTATCACGCAATCTGCATATGAAAACGTAAACATTTGTTAAACACTGCTGGCGAGTTTTCAGTTGATGCATAAGAAATTGTATGAGAATGCGTGCATCAAATAGTTAAGCTGCATTTTATTGATTGGGAGAAAGCGTAAGAAAGAGAATAGGTACAAGTTTCCATGTGAGGGGAGAAAACGTACGAGGAGAAAGTGTGAAGACGGTGATTGCATTTCTTTTTTTTGGAAAACTGCTTTCAGTCAAGAAAATTTCTTGTTCCGTTTAGTCACTCAAGTCTAAATGGAAGGAAACGTTTTGGTAGAGAGTGTGCTTAGAATGAGGAAAAAGGTTTTCTCGTGCTTTTCCTGACAGGAGAACTGCGGATGCATTTTTACCATATTAGTTTTTATGGATTTCCTTTGTCAGTCTTACGTTGCCCCGAACACGAATTTGATGCCGTATGCAAGCCTTTTCCACTTTCATTCTCGTTAAGGATGTAAAATATGGAGCTCTTAAACGGACTGAAGTTACAGAATTGGAAGTTTTTAAAAGATTTTGCAGCTCTCGATGGGGAAGCTGTAAATCCTACTGATGAAATTGTAAATCTTGTTGATTTCGTCAGTTTCACACATTATATTCAATTTAGACTTTACACGACACGAGTATGTATATATGATTGGGTAATAATACACGATATAAAGTGGAAACATTAGTGAGTACATAATAGAATAGAGAAAAATGCGTTAAGGGAAAGCGTCCGATGCTGTGGTATGCTTATTCTGTTTAAATTCAATTTCTACATTCTGAACGGCTGAAGAAAGTGGCCTGTTTAGATAGATTCACATCGCAAAAACGCAGTGTGCACAAACACGTACGTTTTCGTGATGCTTAAAAGTTAGAAAATGACGGTAACGTAATTATATTTATGCAAGGGTAACATACAAAGGTTCCATTCAGTATGAGATAATTCGATTATGAAAGGCCCGTAAAATTTCATTAATGTACATTCATGCCAAACAAAAACAAACTCAGCTTTGAAAAAGAAATGTTTTTTTTATTATTTGCACCTCAAGAAAAAAATGCAATGTGATAAACTTAGATAGATACCGCTTCTTCGTATGGTAACATGATTTCTAAAATAATTTCATATTCATTCAAATCGTCATGAAATTTAATTTCAAATACATACGTTGGGACTTGTCACGGGTATTACATCTCCTTCTTCAAGTATCAACTGTTAACCAAGACTCAATCTTCCTAACAAATACATTGGCAGGTACTGTTAATGCCTCAATCAATCAACCTCCGTCTGCCCAATAACATCTACAAATAAAATTTTCCAGTCCAAATCGCTTTCGCTCGTCTCTTACCTGAGACACGAACAGTTGTTCTACTATTTCTACAAAAAATCGAAATAAATACAAAATTCACAAGCTATTCACCGGTATAATCTCTCAAACAATTTGCGCTTTCCGGACTACAAAAAATTCTTAGGTTTCAGCCCTTTGACTCATGGTAGTCGTCATTAAATGTACAGGTAAAAATTTGAACAACTTGCCTAGTCTATGCAAACATAATGTACAGTATTATGATGGTGCCTTTTACTACAAATAAACGAGAATCAGACAGAATTATTTTTCGTGTATCTCAGAAATAGCAGGAATTCAAAAACTAGAAACTAACATCTAAAAATACCCGGAAATGAAGGGAATACTGTGCAACTTTTTTTTAAACAACTTTGCTATCTCGAGTGGAGGTAGCAATTGCATTTCAAGATCAGCTTTCACGTATAATAGATGAACCGTCAACCTTTCCTTCGTCAACATTTTGCTTCTTCACTCTGACAAACTATTTACGATCCACTTGGGATATGACTTGACTTGTTGATTACATTATTTATAAGTAAGTATTATGTATATCATTTAATTCTATTTTTTTTGGAAAAAAAGGACTTTTTCCTTATCTTACAGATGTACATGAGACAAAAACTTAACAGTGTCGGTGATTCCTGTGCAGTCCAACCTTCTTCGGTAGCACTTTCGAGCCATTGGCAAGTGCCAAGTGATATTTGATAGCGACTTCGACTTACTTAGTCCCAAAAGGGAAAATACACGAGATTACATATGTACACTTTACACAAGGCCCTATATACAAATGTGTAATTGTAGCAGTGGTTTTTTAGTTGTTGTCACCTTTAAACGAAATTTACAATAAGGTGAGTGAGAGTGGTGAGAGAGGTTCCTGGTGTATTGGTAATGGTCCTAGCAAGTAAGTTTAGGATAGATCTTTCAAGGCTTTGATGGATTAAGTGCACGGTAGAGTTTTGCATTCTCCTCCCGAATTTCACTGATCTGACGGGTGAGCTGGGTCACTTGAATCTCAAGCGCTGCTATTCTCCTCTCCTTGGTTTCCAGGAGTTTCGCGAGTCGCTCGTTCTCTGACTTTGTCGGCTGCATGGAATTAAAAAGGCAACCTTTAGAATTTGTTTTAAAAAAATTTATTGTATTACAACGTGCTTTAATTTTACCATTGTGTTTCGTACTTGGTCTTGGTCGTCGTCTTCTTTGATCCCCTTAACATCACCGCTGTTGTTCGCCTCGTCATCGGCATCGAGATCAGACTCACTGAATTTAACAAGTTTTCAGAGTCAAATGTGAAATTGACACAAACTTGAAACTTTTGAACAATATGGCTAGAAACTCCCTTCTTCGTACCTTTTCCCCTTTGACGTTGTCGTAGCCTTTTCCTCTGGCTCACATGTCAAATTCGTCACCTTCGCAATTGTCGGTGGGAGCGAGTTCTCATTATTCTCGTCTTCTCCAGTGCTTCCACCGGTTGACTTTGGAGGAAAGAAACAGACTCTTGATACCTTATCCTCATTATCTTTACATATTAACATATTGACTTTGGCTGGATGAGCACGTTGGAACCTTGAATTACCTCGGTGGAAGGCAAGTGCATCACACCCGTGCTCCGTCTCTTCTCCCGCAACTTTCTTCTGTCCCTCGCACCTTTATTACTTTTCCCGGCATGAGCTCCCCTTCAAGTCAAAGTTACATGTTCGAGATTAGATTTAGATTAATCGCAATCACGCAATAAAGAGAGCGTTTCACCGCCTTAGAAAACTACGTGTGAGCATCTATGTCACAACCGCTAACCTAGGAATTGATCGTTTGTCTTTGTTGACCCCGCGACAAATTGGCTTCGGACTTGCGTCGTTTTGCTCTACAAGAACTACAGATGTTTGCTCTAATTTCGGAATGTGTGATTCATCTACATCTTTCTCGCATTCTTCGCCTAAACATAATATGGTCATTTTGATGTAAATAGAAGTCAAAGCTGAATTTACAAAAAAAACCGTAGAGACAATTACTCATTTAAATAAAAAATTACCTCTGATGGGGTAATTATTCACGGAGCGATTCGCCCTCGCTGACCTCACTTTAGCCCGCCTCGAAGCAATCGCGAACTCGTGCTCCACATCATGGTCTTCTTGCGACACTGATGACGAAGCCATGTCGCTGAAAAATCAGAAATCAAAATTAAAGCTCTCCCAATTTACAACTAACCACTCAGTTTCGTACTACCAATCGTCAACTGCACTGCAACTGCAAATAACAAGCCCTGGTACAAATACTACTAAAAACTGTCGCTGGCAGAATTTTAGGAAAAGAAATTCACGGATCTCTTGTATCCGTCACGGCTACACAATTACTAACACTACAACTTTCTCTCAAAATTCCATCGCATTCGACGACTGCCAACTGCTGTCACGTCAGTTTCGCAAGAGCTGTTGTGTTTTCCCACTGCACTCTCTCAAATCAACCATGAAATACGTAAATGTCAAAGGGTCATGTTGAAATTCTGCTTGCACTAGATGAGTGCCTCTCATATTTTCCAATATTAAAAATGCAATAACAGATAGTGTTTGTGTGGACTTACCTGAGTTTGCTGCGGTACCACGCTTTGCTGCCTGCCACTTTTAACACTTTCTCCGAACTCGGATTCCAAACTGGTTGTAAATTGAAAGCTAAATTAGCTTAAACTCCTTGTCTCTCCAAAATTATGTAATGTTCCCCCGTTGTCTGGAAGCGAATATTTTGCTCGTTTTGGAAATTTGCGACTTGTAGTCCGTGATATGATCTATGGGCAAAGGATGACTGCTGTGTACAACCCTTGCGTAGCTATTTGTGCATCTGATATTTATTGACAAGTGCAGATATTTGGGTTCGATTCAATTTTTATAAGGATAGCTCGCGTGTGTTGTTCCCCTCTCCATCTCCGTTGCTATAAAAACGAGATTCGATATAAGAGAGAAAATAATAGTGGTTTTTTACAAAGACTTTTGAACAAGAGAAGAGGCCTTATATGCATTTGCTCTCGTGTGTTTTGCTACTCACTCAGCTTTTTTTGTGAGTTTTATTTTCATGCCACTAAGTAAAGAAAAAAAACAAATGTAATGCAATGCGCTAAAAGCCGAATATGAACCTCATACCCCTGCTTTTACAGCGTTAAGTAGCATAATATTCCAGCTCGATTTACATCTTCATTCATGCAACTGCTCCCTATCTACAATGTATCAATACTACTACTAATATGCATGTACATATTATAAAAATCTAGACTGCAGAGCTAACACGCTTTTACAGTGTTACAATGTATGCTACTATAGCTTAACAGTGGTTCTAGTAAGGATTGGTTTTATCATTGCAAGATATACCTTAGAGCATTATAAAACTGCCATTTGTTAGGGCGTCCCATTTCAAACCGACAACGGCAATAACTTTAATTGTGTGTATTTATAATCTACTTCAATTCACTGATATGATCGCTTAGCGTAATTAAATTATCGAAAATTTTCTGAACAGTCAAATACGTGTTAAGTGTGACATGAAGATAATAATTTTCAATTCGCTATTGTTGACAAGCTTGCGTTTAAAACATGATTTTTAGTTTCTGGCTGCTGTAGAAATTATTTGTATCTACGTGGCTTCTTACAGGCTTCATTCAAATCACTAAATTTAATTAATCATAAATTTTTGCAACCCAAGATTTCATTTCAGCCCTCGTGCTATGCACAATGTGCCACCCTGTATAGGAATATGCCTCCCACTCACTTACTGCTATGATATGAATGAATGGAATTTGTTCACAAACACTATTAAAGAGAGCTACGGGATGATGACGCACTTTCTTAAA
>JAHZMY010000632.1:0-11092 GCA_027743915.1 Seira sanloemensis
TACATAAATTGAAAATTTTGTGTAAAAATGCGAAGGGAACATTTTCGGACAGAATTCTCAAGAAGGGGGAGTCAAGAGAAGGTAGCATATAGTAACCATATATACTTATTATGCGACTTCACTTGGCTCCAAATTAACCCACTGTTTCAAGCATTCCAGTTTTTCTCAGTCTCTTTCTCTCTCTCTCTCTTCTTGTGTCTTGGTCGAACATTATGAAAATTGTGTAAAGTTTTTGTGTATGGGAATGCTACTCAGTACTCAGGATTCATTAAGGCTTATACTTACTTAGATAGGCTTGTACTTAGATATAGTAGCAAGTGAGCCTGTTCGGGAGAAACGACGACAATATATAAACTCACACAAATGAGGGGAGACAAGGGCTAACATTTTGATCTCATTAGTTGAGTGCTCTTCTGCTTTACTCTGCTGACTTTTTAACTTAATCTTCGCTTGCCACTGGACTCGGCGGAAAAAGGAGGACGTGTGGACTGGAAGCTAAGAAAATGGAAACTACTTGATGCTTTTTCACATTTTGTATGTATACACATATAGTTTTAGAACAAATATGCATTCCATCTCATATACATAAGCCTAAAGTCCCAATAAGCCTAATATATTGTGAGTGAGTATAATGTATTTTAGAAGGGAAAATTATTTTTTGTTGAGAATTTTTTGTCCTTCGTTGTCGATTCCACATTTTACTTTGGCTCCTGGGCTCTGCGTCACTGTATGTGACTTAATTAGTATTGGTGATTATGTTGGCTCACAATACACTGTCCATTTCCCTGATTAGTTTTTTACTCGATCAAAAGGCTGGAGAGGATCGGATGCTGGAAAAAATGAGAGCAAAACTGAAAACGGAGTTTCTTTCTTTGCTTGGAAGCTGTAAATGTATAACCGTGGCTTTCTTATCCTTGCTTAGGGAATCAACAATATGTTATATGCAGAAAATAGAGGCTGAGAATAGTTTCGCTAAATTTTTTTACAAGAGGGAGGGTTGACTTTTTGAATTACTTCATTATTGGCTAATTCGCGCTGGGAGATGAGATTAAATTTTATTGCCGAGTTGGAATGAGAGACAAAGTGTCTAGTAGAGTTGTGTGTGCAAAGGCATTGCCATCCAACTTCCTACAGGAGGAGGGGGTGGAAAAAAGCAACCCCTATTCTCTAATCCCACGTTGAAGTCAATAAAACTATACAAGATAAAGTGTAAAAGCCCGACGCAGCGGTGATGCTACCCACAAAGACCGTTCTTTTCATGAGACTTTTTTCAAAGCTATTTTAAAATCTTCCCTTTTCCTTTATTATTATTATCACTTGGCTTTGCTTTCAGTGTTTAAGTCGAGCTGGGAAAAAAGTGACGATATTGTATTTCTGAAAAGAAGGAAGAAGTTTCGTTTTGACTTGAAATAAATACTGGAATGAAGCATTATTTTGATTAGTAGCTTGAAGCATGAAGTTTATGGATGTTACCCCCTTGAAATGAAGGAAAAAGTTTTTTTTCTGGGATGAATTGAATGCGGTGGTGGTTGGTCCTCATCGCTCTCGTGTACACTTTTTATTTTCACACAAGCCATAAACGAAATTTATTTCTATTAGTGGGATCATCATCAAATATTTTTTGTCGGTGAGTGGAGAAAAAAGCGACGCGAGAATGAGAATGGGAGTTTTGAAGAAAAACATTCTTCATTTTCAATTATCGAACACAAAGCGGAGATATTGTATCATCAAATTACCAACTTTTTTTTCTTCTTTTGGTCGACCTGAGAGATTCCGGAGGAGCTGGAATGAAGCTCACAAGTTTTTTTCTGCCTTCGTATTTACAGATAATTTTTCATGTTCACTTTAATAAATCTTTGAATTGTTCTAAAGCAAAGCATTCAGATTTTGAAACGCGAGAGAGGTAAGAACGAGAAATCATCATTGTAGGGTATACATATAGCAAGTTTGCGAGTGGCCACGTACATACTTCGGATCCCGATATTTGGGATATGGACAGCCAACAATAAGAAACTTAAATGAGCACTTCTTTTTCAACTAAATTTTCTCGTTATTCTCCGTTCCTTGAAATGTATTCATGAGAGGCAAAAGTTGTGGAGGAATTGATACAACAATTAGGTACTACGCAGGCAGAAATCACGGTTTAGGTCAACTTTCGTATGCACATGTTCACTTTAATAAATCTTTGAATTGTTCTAAAGCAAAGCATTCAGATTTTGAAACGCGAGAGAGGTAAGAACGAGAAATCATCATTGTAGGGTATACATATAGCAAGTTAGCGAGTGGCCACTTACTTCGGATCCCGATATTTGAGATATGGACAGCCAACAATAAGAAACTTAAATGAGCACTTCTTTTTTCAACTAAATTTTCTCGTTATTCTCCGTTCCTTGAAATGTATTCATGAGAGGCAAAAGTTGTGGAGGAATTGATACAACAATTAGGTACTATAGGCAGAAATCACGGTTTAGGTCAACTTTCGTATGCACGGGCAATGAGCAGTAACTACTTACCACTATCCAAAAGTTGTAGCGAAAGCACTAATTCATATTTTGGTTTTTATGTGTTTGTACCTGAGTGTACCCTCTTCGCATATTTATAAGCATTCCTTCTTCTTTCGTGAACGACTTCTTGAAAGTAAAGTGCCCCAAGGTAAAAAAGAATTTTTGACAGTCTGTGTATATATATACCCATCTCAAATCTTTTAAGAAAAGAAGGAAAGAAANTTATGTGTTTGTACCTGAGTGTACCCTCTTCGCATATTTATAAGCATTCCTTCTTCTTTCGTGAACGACTTCTTGAAAGTAAAGTGCCCCAAGGTAAAAATTTTTTTTTGACAGTCTGTATATATATACCCATCTCAAAGCTTTTAAGAAAAGAAGGAAAGGAAAAAAACTTGATTATATATTTTTTGGTTTTGCCAGACAGAGTGTTGCCTCCGCTTGGCTCGAGGGAGACTTTAAATTGTTATAAATATTCCTTTTGTGGAAAAGATTTAGGGATGGCATTGTTGTTGATCACAGACAAATATATACGTGAGCATACAGCCACATATATGCATAACTTTTTAGGTACTTGAGTACAATGTCTACCCGTTGAAGCCGTGGTCGTAAATACTACGGGCACAGGTATTTCGTGCGTTACCCTTATCTCTATGCAATATCTGTGGAGATGTAAGTCAGTCGGTGAAAAATACATAATGCAACCTGCACACATGCCTTTTCAAAAAAAAGTGGGCTTACAAAAAAGCTTTACACACAATACAGGTATAATCAGGAGTTATAATTTTATTTTTGTAGTAAAAAAATTCACTCAAATCCTTTTTTCCACCAGTGCCTTCAAGAGACGGAGACGAAGTCGGTGGTGGTGAACAGAAAAATATTTCTCGCGAGACTTTCTACCTGCTTTCATTGTACCTACAACAGAGAATTATTGCGAGTAAATTATACCTAGGTGTAAAAGTTTCAGAGGCAGAGAGGCTTGGACTTGTTGCTGGTTGTAAATCAAATTCATTTGTCAAATTTAGTTCATAATATTCCTTTTATAAGGTATGATGATGTGATGTAAGTTTTAATTGGAGGGACGAAACTGGCTCTTGTAGAGAGACATGCGAGAGAGGGCTATAATTTTTCATTTGAAACTTTCATCTACTTACTACTACTCAAGAAATCCTCTTTTGAGCTAATCAAATTGCGCAGAAAGAGTGAGCAGGCTTACCCCGTTGTCAGATAGAGATAATTTTTATTCCTCCATTTATAAATGACCCCTTCTTGGATATCGTCGGAACAAGTTCAATGATGCATTAACCTTACAAAAGTAGTGTCTATAAGCCGATGATAGGTGATAATATTGAAAATTATATGAAGGCAAATCTTGTAATGAATTGTGTGGATGTGTGTGCATACTTTTACAATGTGTTATTGAGTGACCAAAGGAAGAAAAAGTTTTTCTTAGGAAAAACCCCATCTGAAATGTATAACTGCTCTTGTTGATTACCACAATTAGATTGGCTCGGAAAGATAATCATAGTGTTTTGTTGTGACTCAAGTAATGATTAATGAATTTGAATAAATTTGAAATAATTAGAGATTTGAGAAAGGACAAGATTGTAGCATCATTATCATCACACTGATCGAACAATCAAGAAAGGGATTGTTTAATCATAAACATTTGACGAATCTGATAAAGTGAATTAATTTGTTTAATACATGCCCTTTTTAGTTTGATTATTACAATTCCATCCTATCACCCTTTATATGAAATGCTTTTTTAAGGGCTCAACTTTACTGACTGTATAGAAAACACATTCTGTCATCGACATCACATCAATCTCAAAGAAAAGTTTTATATACATTTACTCTCGCCTCGTTGTTGTTGTGTGGTTTGGGTAATTATGTGGTTTGAGTTCATGCTGATTTGTGTTCAAACTACGAAATCCATCAGGAAAGGCAGTAGTCGTGGCGTCAACATCTCAACACTTTTGAAGGAATACCTTTAGGTATCAAAAGTCCGTTTCGTTGGGCTAACCTCAGAAGAAGAAGAAGACGAGAAGTAAAAAGTTTGACTCTTTGCTCTCAGTCAGAAGAGCCGCTGCCTTTTAATTATGACAGTGGTTTTGAATACAAACGGATCAACATTTAGACATACTCCTTTCCCATTCAAGACTCAGTTTCATTGATGAAATAAACAATTTTTTGTGGGTACTTTTTCCTCTCAACCTCTTCTTGTATGCATGTAAATGTAGGCATACACATACTTTGGACAGTTACTGACTTCTCTAGAAAAAAAAATCAAGTTAAGTGAGTCAACGCAAAACTTATTGCTGCAGTCATGACGTCTTGGCCCGTTCTCATCCCTACAACTTTTATGGTTAATTTGGTTATGGTTTGATGATAAATTATGTAGTTAGAGAGATAGACCTATTCGCTGTAAACAGGTATGGCGTTCCTCTAAGCATTTATTAAAGAGGGTTTACAAGGCCTTGTCAATTGCGATGTTGCAGCAGTAGTGGGTGGAGAAGGTATGCTGGTGGTATAGTGACTAAAGTTTTTTTTTCGAAACGTGTGTAGGTAGTATGCAAAACGGTGACATGAATACATGAACCCCCTATAATAAATATTGTAATTCACTGCAAAGTTATAAAATGAAGTGCAAAGTGAGTGATATATAGTGCGGTCCGCATCGTTTCGACTAAAGACGAGATTTTGTTCTCTTGCTCATTTAGAGAAAATCAGCAAATTGTTATTAAAACTGTAATGGAATCAAGTGAGCAAGTTTAACGAAGAGGAGGGAAAAGGGGGAAAGAAGTTTCTGGTATAGGTTTCGCCTAGAGAGAAGTGATTCTTCTTCACACACAGAGAATCTCTCAACTTTCTGTCTGGTTTCGCTGACTTTTTAGTGAATATATAAAAAACTTTTTGTTGTGGAAGCAAGAAGTCTAGGGTTTGCTCTGTGACGATGAAGCGATGCTCTTGATGGTGATGTGGTGGTGATGACGAAGATTTCATCGTGACTCTCTCAGAGATCGTTTTTCCCTTTGCGCGTTGTTGGAGTAAATGAATTGAAAGAACAGGTTACAAAAGGGGATGGCCTGGATATGCAAATCTCTTTAGGCCTGAATACATAAATGTTTTGCATCCCTTTTGTAAAGCAGTCATATATTGTGGATACAAACACAGGGCTTTTTTTCTCGCTGAACTTTCCATGTTTTACTCAAAGCTTTAAGAGAGCTCTGTAACAAATTAAAAAGCAGGTTTGATATGATCACATCAAAATCACAAGAGGGATTATCTATACCTATCAAAAAGGTTATGAAAAACAAAGTATATTTAAAACACGGAAACTCTTTTGTAGGTAGGCAAAATACCTACTACCTAGGGTAAAAACTATGATATGATGAGCACCAACTTTTTTTTTGAAAAATGTTTGAGTAAGGGCAAAATATTTTGGCAAAAAAAGTTATTAATTCATGTTTAAAGTTTGTGGTGAGCTGAACTCAACCAGCTACAGCTCCTGTCCGTAAATTAAAAGTTGAAAATTTACGATGTGTGTGTGTATGTATGTGCTATTGTTGAAATCAAGTTTATACACTTTATATTAGTTGGCTTTAGAGAAATATCCCTATTGCTTTCCAGATACATTCTCATTTTCACTCATTGGAAAGCATGAAAGGGTGGAATGATGGTGGTGTAACAAGCATATATGTAAAAAGGAAAGTTTCCCTTTTTTCTGGAGCTCAAGCCGAAAACGACCGTGGGAAATGTAAATGAAAAGTGGACTTGGAAGACAAAGTTTTTTCACTCTTGAATGAAAATTACCTAAAGCCATCTCTGTGGACTTTGATGTCTGCTTACATCAACGCTAGTAAACTATGGAATAAGGAAATGCTTTTGTAAAGCACATGATTTTTTCTACCCAGGCAAAATCAATCAATAAAAATGTGTGCTTCAATTTCAATAGGTATATGTTAGCGGCAGATGTTACTGGTCAATTCTTCTGTAGACGGGACAATACAAAGTTTTATTAATTAAAAATCTCCCATTACAAATAATAATTTTTGCAATTGAATTACAACTTTCTTCTAAACTGGCCGCAAATATAGGAAAAATAGAAACCTTTTGCAAGAACTTTTGTTTTGTAAGCGAGAAAAAAAAACAATGTAATTTGTAACTGCAAAAAGTTTTTTGTGTGCAGTTGGGAAAATTGTGATTTAGAGGAAGATACAGTTCGTTAAAAGCCTGCATTAAGTGAAAAGCCATAAAGAAGAAAAAGTTTATGTGTATTTTTCGGAAAGGACAGTGCTGCTGCTATGAAAAGTGTGAAAGTTTTTTTTCTGCCATCACGCGATTTATAAAATAATACATAAAGAAAAATGGTTTTCAATTGAAGCCATAAAAATTTGTTCATGTAGCATCTTCCTCCATTCCAGTCTTTTTGTGAGGAGCACCCTCCTCTGAGTTTTCTACTGCGAACAAGCTGTTGTCTTTCTCTCTTTCGAGAAGAGATGAAAAAGTCGAGTAAAAAAAGAGGAACTATTGTTGCTATTATTGTTTTTCATTAAGAGAAATAGTTAGTGCGGACTTGTTCCAAAGAGAGAGAAAAAACGAGAGAGAGACAATCAGTTTTCCTCGAAGGAATAACCACAGGAGCCAGCTGACTCTTGAGGAATTATTAGATTCTGGACAAAATGAATCAGTGGGAAAATGAATCTTGTTTGAGCCCTTCTTCTTGTTCCTCCTCGTCGTCGGCGTCATTACATGGGGACGATAAGAACAACAACTCTTCTTTCCC
This sequence comes from Seira sanloemensis, assembly GCA_027743915.1. Lineage (NCBI taxonomy): Eukaryota > Metazoa > Arthropoda > Collembola > Entomobryomorpha > Entomobryidae > Seira > Seira sanloemensis. The sequence continues at coordinate 7,291 of JAHZMY010000632.1, forward strand.
AACAACTTCCATTGTCAAGCATGAGGCTATTGATGCATTTGCCCGCGATGATATTGGATGGACAAATCCCAATGGGATATTAAATGTGACGAGTTGTAGTGGCGCAACTAATTCAACAACGTACACAAGTTCCTCAATGAATGGGATCAGGAACGGGATTGCTGCTGGAGGTGGTAGGAGGCGAGTAAATGAGAAAAGTCCTGGACAAGTTGTTTCTGGAGAAAAAATGCCATTTGTTTTACAAAGTTGTGGAATGACTCCGACTTCTCGCTCCTCGGTTGCTGCAACTACCTCCCAACCTGGTGCTCCTTCTTCGACTACGAGTAGAAGTAGTAGTAATGATGGGCCATTTCAGAGTAATTGGCAACCTTCTCTGGAATCAACATCATCGACAACAACATCTCACCACCACCGAAGAAATAACCCGAGCAATGCCGCTCATCATCACGAGGTACTCGCACAGAACAATGGCATTTCATCTTACGTAATTGGAAATGACGGTGGCGGTATAGGTAATAATAATGGTATTAACGGCGGTGTCGGCCCAACTAAACTTTTAACGGGTAACGGGAGTTGTTCGAGTAGTAGTCGTGTTGGTGGTGGTGGCGGTGCTAATGAGGATAATAGATTTAGATCGGTTAAGAGGGAACGCTGTAATAATGTAATGGGTAACGCTAGAGGTGGAGGTAATAGCTTCCCTCCGTCCAATCCTCATGGCGCTATGGGCACGATGATGACTTCAATTAATTCAGTAGGTCATCATCATCAAGGAGCCCATGTAAATACGACGGGCAACTTTGCCCCGTCCTCGTCGTACTTCTCACACGGTGCTAGTCTTCCGCTAAATGGCCATAATCAACAAAATCGACGTGGTGAGAACTGTTCGTCCGGAGGAGCTGCACATCATCATTATCAACAGTTCCGGCAAGATCATCATCACGCTCTTCAAGAACAACAGCATCAACAACATCAACAGCCTCATAATGACTATTACAATATAAATCAACATCAACAAAGGAAACATCAACAACGCGCCTTTAGAGCTCATTCAGTAATAAAATATTATGTTGGCTAATTATAACCCATGAAAAAATATTTTAGTAATCGATAACATTTTGCTTGTGAAAGCTCTCTAAAAACTTTTTCCCTTTGTCTTTTAAATACACACTCACGCTTAAATAATCACTAAATGCTATCACTCAGGTATCGCAGTTTGTAGAGACTGCCAGATCATCATTAAACATAGATTATTATTCTATGGCTTGTGAAAGGATTGGAAATTAAAATTCAAAAAGTATATGCAATCCCCTCTTTCTTGCTTTCTCTTCTTGCTTCTTGGCTCTTAAGTCAATTTCCCCCTGAATGCAAAACGATAAGAGGTGCTATTGTAGTACAGGAGGGAAAGATTGATGTCGATGACGCTTAATGGGCTCCGACAAGAAGAAAAGTCTTTTTTAAGCGTGTTCAACATCACTCATACAATTAGTTCCACACAGCTTTTTCTCGTTGCCTACATTACATACATAATGATACATAGTACAATTCGAGAAAGGAATTTTTATGGGAAAATGAACCGTCGTAATAAAAGTTCAAGTGAGCTGGAACAAAACTGTAGAGCAAAGAGTGAAAGCGAGAAAATATAGTTCCGCTCTGTGATTCTCAATTTTCCTGAGATTTGAAAGAAAAAGTCTATATATGCTATGCTCGTAAGATGATGAGGAAAACATTTTGTGTAATAAAAGGAACATTAGTAATTTTTTTTCAAAAGCTGAGATGGGAGACAGATATAAGCACGTAATAGATTAAAACATAAGGTATCCATCCCCATTTCCCTAAAAATTAAAAGTTGGGAGGGAAAAAGAAGGAAACAAAGTCTCAGAGCTCTTGCTTTTTGCTCCAAGGAGGAAACGAGAGAGAAAAAAAACTTTTTCCTTCTTCTCCCTTTCTTTCCTTTTGTGTTGTGCTTTGTATAAAATGCCGAGAGTTGTTTGCTTGTGTGTGAGTTAGTGGCCCAGGGATGAAATTTTGTAAAGGAAGATTTACTGCTTTCTTTGAAGAAGAAAAAATATCAGTTTAGTAGTAAGAGGGAGGATGTGTCGGTGTCCGTGTCGCTCTCTTGTCCTTGTAAAGTTGTAAGGGTTTCTCTCTCAGGCCAAGTATTTAGTAAGTAGTCGGATGAATATCATCATCGTCATGATCATCTCTCGGGATATTTTTTTCTCTCTTATAAATATTTTTCAAGATATAACAAATTAGGCTTTATGAAATGAAAAATATCTCTCCCTCCCTCTCTTTTATTATCTATTTTCTAGTCAGAGCTACTCGAGGAAAAAAAAGCTAGTTAGTAATGGTGTCGTTGTCTCTCACTTTTTTATGTGTATGGTTTCGTGAGTTACTTTTTGCTCTCTTACATCGACACAAGGAGACGAAGGAGGAAAAAAGGAAAAAAAAATGTCAAGAGATTGTCTTTTGATGCAGAAAAAGTGGTAAATAATGATGAGTAGGAAAAAAACTGAGAATTCAAGAAACATTGGAGAGGGATGGAAGAGAAAATGGTGTGGTGACATACGGGAAGCTTGAGAGTTAGTAATTGTTAGAAATCTCGTCATCCTCAGCGCTAAACTACACTTTAAAAAGTAGTAACAGTAAAAATGGAGCCGCTAACATGTTTTTGAGAAGCTTTGCATACCATTGCGAAGCATTCCTCCGGAGAAGAGATATATTCTTTATTATTCAAACGGAGAGGGGAGAAATCTGAGAGTAAATACGAGAAAATGTCCTCGTGTAAATCTCAGACGTAGTTTACGAGCCGATTTCTTCTCTATCTCGAAATATTTTTCTCTCAAACTTTTCGCATTTATTTGGAAAAATGGAAAATACGCCGAATTGTGAATTGAATTTGAAAAAAACAGCTTCTTGTGCAAGAATTTGCATATTCATTTCATGTAGCACCATGTCATTTAGCTAGTCATCGTAGCGTCGGCGAAATATCTTTGAAGGTGGGACAGAAATTTAAAAATTAGTTGCTGCAGAGAAAAGAGGGGAAGATGATGACGATGACTGCGATTCTTGGTGAGGACGTGATGCATGGTCTTCTTGGGCTTCACTTGCGGCATCAGGGCATCTCCTCGTTTCTGTCCCACGTTATGTAGCGTTTATTATATGCTCTTGAAATAAAATCTGCCATTTCGTGGTTTTCACAACTTTTCGCAAAATAAGAAAATCTTTGGGTTTCATTGAATTGATCAATAATATTTGATGTTGATATTTTGTGTGAATGCACCAAGACTTATAGACTTATATATTTTCGTTTTTCTTATCCTCACGCTTTGGTATTTGTGTACATGTCTCTGTGAAAATGTTTATTTATTATGGGATTTCGTTTCCCATTCAACAAATTCCTCCTCGTCATCCAATCTTTAGAGCCGATCGTATTCCGTTTTGCGTGGCATTTTTCTCCTCAAAACTTTTCTCTAAATACTTGTTTATTGATTTACTGAATATTTAACAACGTCTGACTCTGGCACGGTGTTCGACATAATTGGAGCCCAAACTTATGTAAACTGAGAAAGATATATTGGAGCAAATTTTTTCCCTTCTTCCAGAAACTTGTAAGATTTCTTATTGTACATTTATTGTTGGGAAAGAGAAAAAATGGAAATATCAAATGGAATGTCTCCTTCTGCCTTCAGAGTCGATTCTTTTTTTCCGTTTAATAATAATTGTGGCAATAATTTTCCGTGGAAAAGGAACTCTTTTGTCTTCAAATGAAGTCATTAAAATTCTTTTGGGCCCATACAGC
>JAHZMY010000633.1:0-13671 GCA_027743915.1 Seira sanloemensis
TCTGCAAGGCCTGCCACGACACCATCACCGACGAGACCATGATCAAAAAGTGTAAATGCAAGAATTGTAAGTTTTCCCGTTCCAAACAGAGGCGTGTGTGCTTTCTTCTTCTTCTCGAATTACCCCGATTCTCATAACAAAAAAAAAACTTTTTTTTACCAACCATCAAAACTAAACTATCGTGTTTTTTCCTGAGAGATGCCACCAGAGATTAAAACAGAGTAACCAATTATCATCATAACAGAGTTACCAAAAAAATATGTATACACACGCAACTAAAAAGGAATGAATCGAGTGAACCCAAATTTGTAGCAGAGCCATATATCTGTGTCTTACAAAAAAAAAGCCTAATTGTTCAAATGTGATTCACTTGGTAGATATTGGAATTGGAATGCTCATGATGCTGCAGACTTCGGAGATAACTGTCCCAGGTGTACGATTTAATGAGCAGGGTATGCAAATTCGCAAGTCAAAATGACAAAAAAAATACAAACCAACGACAATTTATATCAAAGCATATTTTTTTATATAAAAACTTGGACGTGGGAATATTTATCTATACATATTTCAAACCCCTTTTGTACTTGTCTACTTCCAGCTTGTCTTCTTTTTTTAATTTACTCTCAGAATTATGCTAATTTGGTCGTAATTTTTTATGTTGCATCTTTTCTTTCTCTCCATTATTACGTGCTCTGTATATAAATCTGCATTCCATACACTCGTTACTATATAGGGTGTTTCAAAGGTTTCGCTCTACCATTTAAATACATCGTACATAAACCTTTGGAAACAGAGATTCAAAATCCTTGGTTACAAAATGATAGAGCGAGATCTTTGAAACACCCTGTACTTTGTACAGTTTCCTCAAAATATTTATTTGGAATGAAACTTTGTTTTTCTTGCTATTCGTACAATTTTTTTTTCTCTGGGGACGACGGGAAAGGGCCAATTTTTTTAAATTGTTAACTATGTACTGCCTGCTACTTGATGAACATGGTTTTTTTTATTGGTTGCATACGTTTTTTCTTTACGAAATTTAAAACTGTGAATTAAACCAAGGAACGAAAGAGGATTTTTTTCCGCTCGTACATGGGACCTGAACTTGTAAACTATACACATTTTAAAGTGATTAATCGAAATGAAAAATGTTGTGTGTTGCTAGATTGTGTACATAATAATAATTAGAAGTTGACCCCGTAACATGTAATAACAAATTATCTGTGTGTGTGTGTGTGGACACTACAAAAGAAAAATTACAACTGACAGTAATACCATATATATATCTCGGTGTAATAATTATCTCCGTATTAACTGTATATTTGGTGCAACTCTCTGTCTCTATTTCTCTTAACCATTTACCCTTTTATCTCTCTCGTGGTCTTGTCTGTACAGTTTTGTATATATATAACGTTCTTTGGGGTATAATTGTAAACGATGCATTTGACTGCAGTGGTAAATGTACACACCTTTTTAAAAATCACTTTGATGAATCAATTTTTACAGTTTAATTTACCACTGCAATCAAGTGTTTATGTAATCAGGGGGACTCGTTAATGACTCGACAATTTAACTGTTGCTTCACAGTGGCGACGTTCCGGAAAGGCGTCCGCGCAGTCCAAGCCGTCGGCAGAGCTAGTGAGTGACACATGTTTCGTGCATTATTACATACATAGTTTCTAATTTCACAACAATTACCAACACCCTCTCTATATATATATAATCTAACTCTAAATAATAATAGTGTTACACACTTTATTTCTAAATCTAAAACAAATAACAACCGCCAGAGATTCTTTTTTACCCACTACTAATAAAAAAAGAACAACTGGATCGTGTCTAACCGTCTCTAGTATATCCTTTTAAAAAAATCTAACATGCATATTAATTTATATGTATAGATAGCACTTGTGTGTAACTCAACGTTCGACTCGAATAACTAATAAATTGCTGCGCGATGATGAGTGCGTGAGATTTTACTAGAGAGCACACAAACTGTCGAGTTTTGCACACTGCGTGAGTAGTAGGGGTTTTTGTTAATTCGTAACAGAAATAACGTCTCTTTTTCTACACTCATCGAACTTAGCATTTTTTTCACAAACTAAATGTAGTCGTAGTGTTGTACTGCAATCATAGAATCTATATATTTTACCCACTACTAATAAAAAAGAACAACTGGATCGTGTCTAACCGTCTCTAGTATATCCTTTAAAAAAAATCTAACATGCATATTAATTTATATGTATAGATAGCACTTGTGTGTAACTCAACGTTCGACTCCAATAACTAATATAAATTGCTGCGCGATGAGTGCGTGAGATTTTACTAGAGAGCACACAAACTGTCGAGTTTTGCACACTGCGTGAGTAGTAGGGGTTTTTGTTAATTCGTAACAGAAATAACGTCTCTTTTTCTACACTCATAGAACAGAGCATTTTTTTCACAAACTAAATGTAGTCGTAGTGTTGTACTGCAATCATAGAATCTATATAGACGTTTTTGCGCTTTGATGTGTAGTGGCATAGCATTTTGTACGCAAGTAAAAGGTATATTGATGGGTGTTTTTATTTTTTTTAAATAGCGTATTTTTCAATAGACTGTAGTAACTAGAGTAGAGGTAAATTGTATAATTTACTCGAACGACGCGTCAGAGACGAGCTGTCGTTAAAAAATAGTCGAGAGTGTGTCGTGATGCTTTACTCTATCTCGTTTGTGTGTGTGTGTGAGTGTTTGTCTTTTGCTTTCTCCGAAAGTCTCTTTTTTTCATCTTTATTTTAGCACTTTTAAAAAAGTATGCCAAATTATTTTCTCTAAATCTCTGTCTCTCTCTCTCTGTGACGTTCTATGTGTCTCTCTCTCTTGTTTTTCCTTTTGTTTAGGCGACGACTTTACTCTCTATGCTGGTAAGTGTCTTGACCAATATCTCTAACTCTCTAATAAAAACCATTCGCACATTACACACACCCTAACATTTTCTCTCTTTTTATTACCATTTAACCATATCACAATAATGGTAACGTGAAAGCACAAACTTTTTCTCTTGAAAAAATAAATTACTAAAACATTTGCTCCATTCCACCACCACTCTATACCAACTCATCTTGTCCGTTTTGCAAAAAAAAAAACAAAAAGAATCTTACTAGCTTGACCATAACATAGTTTTACATTTACTAATTACGATTTAGAGATGGCAGCGTTGATTAGCTCTTAAACACGTACTGGAGCCCAGTCGAGGCACACATTCAAAATACAAAGTATCTCTCTACCCAAAAGGGAAAATAAGAATATTGCTTCATTTGTGTTTCTATATAAAAAAATACTTATTAAATATCTGCATGTGCCTGTGCGAGGTATAGCTGACCCGTTTTTATTGCATTCTTCCGTCAAAATTGAATAACTCGAGAATTGGCTATATGCATATGTATATATTTTTTGTGGTTGTTGAAGCAGGTTTGTATTAAAAAAAAAGATTTTTTTAGTTGTAGACTCCCCGTATACCAGTTAATTATAATTAAATTCCTTCTTTAAAAAAACGATGGTGTGCTGAGTGCTGAGAGGAATGAAAAAATACGCTTCACTCGAGCTCGTTGCTCTTAAACGCAGCGGGGAAAGTTTTTTTTCTGCACATTTCCAACAAGCATTTTCCAGGTTTTCGTCTCTCGCCGTTTAGGCTCCAACTAGTCCCAAATTAATGATGAAAGGATAACTGTTGATACAGACCCACGTAGTGTCTCTACCTTCCCTCTCCTTCTCTAATCAATTCATTTATGACGACATTCTATTCACGTTTCTCACCTCTCTCCACTGCATTTTCATAAGCCTCTATTTAAAAAAATATATTATAATAAAGAAAAATGGTAGCTTTTTAAAAAAGAAAGATAATGTAATTGATATGATGATGGTGTTGTTTCTCTTTTTTTCTCTTAATGTGAACTCTGTGTTTTATCAGGGGAGATGGATGCATCTCTCAATCCTACGTTCACTCCTCCAGAAATACCCAAGACGGTTCATATCCGAGGTAGCCAAATAATAATTTTTTTTAAAAAAAACGAGCCTTTACAAATATATTTTTATTACTCTTACTTTGAGTAGCGAGTTTTATTTATTTTGACTCTTGATTTATTGCAGTTTTGTAGTGTTATCTCACAAAACATTTTCCTAAAAAATCAAAACTGGCTTTATAATAGGCACACGTTCGCTTGCTTGTCAAAAGAGCAACTTTGAACACGTAAAAATCTTTTAACAACAGACTCTCACTTTTTTTTATGGAAAAGAATATAAAGCGCTCGTTACAACAGTGAAAGTATAAGCAAGTGGATATTTGTTTTAAATATATGCCTATGAGAAATTATTGTTTTAATTAAAATTAGCTTTTTGCTTTCAACAACGTGCATGCGACTCGGGTTTTTTTTCGTTTACACAATTTCAATTGTTTTTTTTTTGACACAAAGAGGAAACGGTGCTGGAAGAAAGCCAATCATTATATATTTGCTGCTACTCCGAATGTGAAGTCTTAAAGCATATATACTTTCTTGCTCTTCCTTTTCCTTGACCCTCTCTCGTTCGCCTGGAGTTCCATCCGAGGGACGCTGGGATTCTTCTTGTATGACATTTGGTTCCAAGAAAGAGAGAGCCCCTTGCCACGATGGAACTCTTTGCTCTCACCCACCCGAACCTGCCCACTTGATCCCATACAAAAATCTAATTAACAAAATTACGTGAACGTAGTAGAAGCATTCTTGTGCGTAAACGCCGATTCGGGTTTTTTTGTTGTAATACGTAAAACTAATCAAGCAATTAACCGTGCATTATATATAGTTAGTTGTAGGTAGTCCGCAACAAGATTGTAGTACTGTTATAGTTTTGTGCATGTATAGTAAACGGTTTTGAGCTCTTTGCAGACTCTTTTTTTTTCGTTTCCGCTTCTAAAAATATATATATCCGTTTCAGTTACCATATATTCTTTGTACATTTGTAAACTTGTTTCGAATTCTGAATACGGGATTAATACTCGAGGTAGTGATTAAAAAAAAGACTGTTGTAGATTGTGTGACGGACTAACTCTCTGAAAACTGACGTGTTTTATTATTATTATTAAAATAGAGTTTTAGGCTTGACGAGTTGCAGTATTGTGCGTTTATAATAATGTTGGTAATAATAATAATAAAAACTGGAAAAGTATACATTAATTTTTTCCAAAAGCAAAACTGTAACCAGAGAAAACGTGCATGGAAATGAGATTTTGTTTGAAAATGTATATAATTATTGTGATTGAATGAAGATTCGAAAAACTTTTGTAGCGATTTACATAATTGTCGAGACTCCTCGTCCAGTATAGTTACTAACCAATGCGGATTTTCTTAAAGAGAAATTTATCTAGATCATTTTAAATGAAGCAAAACAGGTATGTAAAACATTTGGTGAAAAAGTGTAGGAGGACACATGAAATGACATGAGTTAAGCATAGTGCACGAGGTCTACTGCCTCTGCGGACATTTGAACAAAAATAAAAACTAGTGTGTTTTTAGCTGTAAATTTATCCACATAATTTATCCGAGACCGACTTGTTTACTTCACAGGTCAAGACACAAACGCCAGAGACAGGGTGGACCCAGGTAAGAACATCCACATCATTGTCTACAGCACAGCGAGACCGGAAATTACCAGCTAAACACGTTGTATTTTGTGAACAGGAGCGTTCGGCCTGAACCAGCAACTGGGCGGCAAGCCGCGGATGAACTCTATCGCCGGTCCGATCGGGAAAACGCCTCCAGGCGAAAAAGCCGAACAGCACAGTACCTGCAGACAACCAACTAGCGACCAATCGGTGAGTGTCGAAACTCTTTGAAACTATCGCCTTCAACAAATGTGTTTCCTGTGAAAAACTCTGTTCACGTGTGCGTGTATCATTAAAATAGTTGTTAACATGTCATCTCTCTCTCTCTCTCTATCTGCTTATAATAATTTATATAAAAAAAAAGACTCATCTCTCTACATTCTCACCGTGTCGTTGTTGTTGTCGTTGCCTATTCACAGACCTGCAGAGGAACCTACTCCTCTAGCCGGATATCACTTGTCTTACGAAGTGAAAAAACTAATGTACGTAATAACATTTGTCACACACTAAAACTAATGCTTTCACCACACAGTTCTTCTTCAACTCTTTTCTTTTTTTAGACCTTCTCATGTTTGTGTTTTCACAACTAAATACTATAGTCAGCATATATTCTTTCCACATTTAACTAACAAGCGTTCAGGCGTAATCCCAAGTTTCGCAATCCCCGCAGGCCAACGAATCGAGCTCAAGCGGCGTCCAACGGCGCAGCGAACAATAAAGACAGGCAGCTGGAGGTCGGCATCGCCGACGACCAGGCCAAGGACTTTGACTTTGAAAAGACAGAGATGAAGTACGATTCGACGGGCATGTTCCACTGGTGCCCTGCAAAGTCCATCGAGGAGTGCATTCTGGACAGGAACCAGGCGGCCATGACCGTGCTCAATGGACATGTCGTCGTGTGTCTCGTAAGTTTATGCAGGAGTACCCCTGCCAAAAACAAATTGGTTCCAAATTGCTCAAGATGCTCATTTGTGCTTCCACTCGTCTTTTTCAATAGGACTTTTGCCGTGTCAGGAACGGTTATAATGTAATTTTGTCTTTTTGTCCAAAAAAATGTATAGTTTGCTGACATTGACAGCCCACTGGTTGGACTGCGAAACCTGGTGATGCCGTTAAGAGCTTCAAATTTCCACTACCACGAACTTAAGCACGTCGTCATTGTCGGTACGGTAGACTACATTAGAAGAGAGTGGAAAATGCTGCAGAACCTCCCCAAGATTTCTATTCTGAACGTAAGCAGGAACGAATCAAGGTTCTTTTAGGTTACGTATTAACCCGAATATTATTTTTTTTAAACACATGGTGAGGAGCTTCTCGTTCTCCTCCCTTCCAAATGATAAAGAGCGAGTTGTTTATGAAAAGGCTTAATCGTGTGTGCTCACAGAACTGGTGAACGACAGCAACGTCCAGTTTCTCGACCAGGACGACGACGACGACCCCGACACAGAGTTGACTGAGTCAGGGTACGGGGACCGGCACCGACAGGTCGAGTCCGCTTGGGAGTCCTCTCGTGCTGCAGAGACGTGGCTCGGTGTACGGATCCAACGTTCCCATGATCACTGGTGAGGAGCTTCTCGTTCTGCTCCCTTCCAAATGATAAAGAGAGTGTAAAGAGCGAGTTGTTTATGAAAAGGCTTAATCGTGTGCTCACAGAACTGGTGAACGACAGCAACGTCCAGTTTCTCGACCAGGACGACGACGACGACCCCGACACAGAGTTGTACTTGACCCAGCCGTTTGCGTGTGGGACCGCCTTTGCCGTATCCGTCCTTGACTCTCTAATGTCTACTGTACGTGTACCTCACGCCCCTACATAGCTTAAGCACAACCATGATGCCATAAATTCTCAAATCAAATGTTGATCCGTTGCAGACGTACTTTAACCAAAACGCGCTGACGCTGATCCGATCGCTGATAACTGGCGGAGCGACCCCCGAGCTGGAGCTCATCCTCGCCGAAGGAGCAGGCCTCCGCGGGGGCTACAGCACCCTAGAGATGCTCCAGCGTAGAGACCGGTGCAGAGTAGGCCAAATCTCTATCGCGGAAGGTCCTCTTGCTCAATACGGAGAGAATGGGAAATACGGGGACCTCTTTGTCACTGCGCTTCGACAATACGGCCTACTCTGCATCGGGCTTTACAGGTTGCTCCCTATGTAATTACCTGCCGCTCTCTACTTTTCCTTACTCACTTTTACTAACTCAGCCAAAACGAAAAAAGCGACACAGAACTGAACAGTCTTGTTCTTCTCCAACTCTTTCAGCCTTTACCTACAAGCGTTTTGGGGTGACCACCCGTTGTTGTCGTAGTCGTACCATTATCACATTTAGATTACTTACATATATATAGTTGGTGTGTATTTATAGCTTTCTCGTTTTTAGCGTGGTAAGTCCTAAAAAAATGAGCAGCCAGAACATAAATGCTACTAATTAATAATAAAGTGTTAGAGCAACCACCACCGGTTACCCCAAACAAGTTGACAACATTTATATATACTCGAGCACGTTTACATTTAGTTTTTCCATTGGTAGTGTGGGGCCAGTCTTGTTACTCCTCCATCCCTTTTTTTCTATAAATGCACTACTCGATTCCCTTCAAGTAATTAACAATTTGCACATTTTCCCTCAATCACATTTGCATTAAATGTATCGTATTATTGATTAAATTTAGAAATACCAGGAAGCATTTGTTTTGGTGGTGCTTTCTTGTATTTAAAAAAACCCATACGAGAATGGAAAAACGTGATTTACAAACAACAAAAAGTCCCTTCAACTTTCTAAAAATGTGTTTCCCCATCATAATGTTTCTGAGCAGCATAATAACTTTACTAATTGGACCTTTTTGCTGGTGAAGCGTGCTCTTGTATTATGCAAAAGGCTGATAATCGTGGGGGCAAGGTATAATGCCGTGTCTGTATATGCTTGAAGGTTCCGCGAGACATCCAACTCGCCAGACGCATCATCCAAGCGCTATGTGATCACCAATCCCCCTGAAGACTTTTCCATTCTCACTTCGGATCAGGTACAACTTTAAGGGGAAAATGGATATTGAACTGATCACTTTAGTTTTAAAAAATCGTGTGTGTGCTTGCAGGTGTTTGTGCTGATGCAGTTCGACCCGGGATTGGAATACAAGCCAAACCGAGGAGACGGGGTGGCGAATGCAATCAGTCCTGCGCCAGGCGTTGCTCCGGTCCCCCCCGTGTCCACCGCAGTGGTGGCAAACAACAACCCTACCGTGCTGAACTCGAGCATTGGGAACAAGGACGACCCATCTTGACTATTGCTCTGTAGGGCTCTAACCGAAGGTCCTTATTCCTACATCTAACATTCCGAAGATTTTAACCAATGCAGCAGCAGCAGCGAGATATACTCTTGTTCACACTCACCACACACCTTCCTGTACGACGAGAAACAACTGAAACCGAGGCAAAAACAAAACCCTACACGTACGTTCGACCCGACCTGCTCCCTCAACCTTCTTTTACCGTCTTCACTTTCTTTTGTCAGAGTTTAGACGTTTTCCCCTCCCCCAGAAATCCGATGAAGGTTGTCGTGTTCAAAAAAAAGTGTTTGGTCATTATTATCGATAGTAATGATAATTTTAAAAGTCTCTGATTCTTTTTGGGTGATGATTGGGGATGACGGTGTTGGTAGATCCACGGGAAGGTATGGATGACTTGAGGCTGGGAAAGAAAGCAACTACGGTGACAAAAATCTCTTCGGCATGTTAAATGTTACATCACAAAAAGAAGGTTAGATACCCTACGCTAATCGACAAATTGTACATACATATATTTTTTTTAAAGAAAGCAAGGCTCGACTCACACACGGGCATACTGCTCCTCTTGACACAAAATCACTGCGTTTCAAGATTACCCCGTATTTGGTTCATTATTGCCATTTCCAAGGCTGGATAAAATGAGCATACGAAGCTGTACGCCAAATTTCATTTGAAACCAATCTAGTCCAAATTATTTTTGAGTGGTGCTACTATTTAGAACCTTGATTTGCTAGAAATTTTTAGCTTCCAGAAAGACAGGTACCTTAATTCAAGTGAGCTATAGGATAAATATATGCCATCTTTAATTTATTAATTTACTCAGAGTGTGACAATTTCGATATAGGGAGTTTCTGCTTTTGCGGGAATACTAGTATGTACGTATTAGTTGAATACTAGTCATTTTCCCCCTGTTGGGCAAAAATAAAACCTGTGATTCTGTTCTCGAGTTGACCTGAAAGTGTCCGTGTACTGCGCGTCCCCCAAGTTTTGATAACCCACCAGAGAGGTTAACTGAGCTTTACACGCGAATAAGAACGGGAGAGTCTGTCCCACTCACTCACTCGACCCGACACTGACGTTTTTTATTTCTTAACAAAATGTTCCACAACAGGATAATTGTGTAAATTTGCTCATCAATTTCGAAATCATCGAGACGGCTTGCTTGTACATTTTACTACTCTGGATCAACTAACAATGTGTTTCTTGATTTAAAAAAAAGTGTATAAGCATTCCGTGATTTGCACTTGATGCATCCTCCTAACATTTAATATTTAAAAGTCAGTTCAACAAATGAAAAGGTTGTACATACAGAAACTCTGAAGAAGCATTCTGAAAAAAAGGTGTAAATTATCGTATACATTGTTTAGAGTATTTAACGTCACTTTTAAAGGATTTATCGTGACTACGTCGTCGTCGTCGTTGTCGCTTCTTCACGCACGGTTTTGCGTATCGCAAAAAAATGGGATTTTCTATATATATAAAACAATTTGCTCTATAAACTTTCAAGGAAAAAAAATATACCAGGCAGGCCTGTTAAATGTACATATACATATACATATAAAGTTGTGTAATCAAAAGCTTGTAAACTGCAAGAATCTTTGTTGGAAGGGTATCGTGTAAATTGCTAGTGAGGTTTGTAGAGGTGCTTTGATCTGAGCGTTTCCGCACCATCAAATACTATAAATTCTTTTTATTTCGAAAGGACATATCAAGACCATTTTCAAAAAAAAACCGATACAATTCTGAATACAGGGAATACACATTTTAGGCTAGGGGCTATACATTTACATAAACTTACTGTTCACAATTTCCTTTTTTCTAAACTTTTTAGCTAGGCTTTTCTCTGCGTCATTTAAAAAAATACATTTTGATACTTGACACTACGGCGTGCATAAAGCTCTAGTGAGTAGGAGTAATTGATTTGAATCGAGTTTTTTTTTCGCCCAAGAATAAGGGTCTTTAAAAACGTAAAGATTTAATAATTTTTCACCTTAAACTTTAAATCTCTCTAATACTATACAAGATGCACAAAAAAAACAAGATACATTTTAAGAAAAGAAATCAGCCCGAGTAGACATTTTTTTTGAAATCGTACTGTGTGTAACTTTGAAATGACAGTTGAGAAGAATAGAATACGGTCAAAACTAGGCGTATTCCTCGTAATTTTAACAACATTATTTTTTAAAAAAACGTAGTAGTGTGCTGATATGTGTATTGGCAGCAAAAATGGAATCAACTAGATTTTAAAGCAACATTTTACTTGAATACATATATATATATATAAACCGCAAAATGCCATAAGTAAAAGTGTATGGAATAACTGATGAAAAATATATCATGTTGGCAATAAAATTGTATCCGTTGTTAATCCACGAAAGGTGTTCACTATCTTTTCAAATTTGACTGCGCATACAATTTTCTTTTTGATTGGATAGTTTGTTGGCGAGGGTTTCAAAATTTCACAGCATCCAACTGCATAAAACGGGATAGTCTCGGGATCATTGCAACAAATTTGACTGCGCATACAATTTTCTTTTTGATTGGATAGTTTGTTGGCGAGGGTTTCAAAATTTCACAGCATCCAACTGCATAAAACGGGATAGTCTCATCATTGCATGATTGTCCGGAAGACCACCGGAGGTACATCAACGTCTCGTAAATAAAATGATAAAAGCCTTGACCAATATAATATTTTCTCTCGTGGGTCTCAACAGTCTCAACAACCACCACCATTGCTGCACTTATACACGTTTGTCGTGTGGCCTTGAGGAAAGCGGAATTACGACAAAAATATAAATGTTGTTTTTTTTTGGAAATGCAGAGTATTTACATCCAGTCACTTAGATGTGGAATCAAACCCTCCATTTTGTTTTAGCCCTTTAATATTAGTTTCGCATGATTGACAACCCTCCGGATAAAAAAGGCATTCGCGGGTGGAAATGGCTCCTTGCGGTTCGTATAATATCCGGAGGATCCTCATTGACTATATACTTGCTCATAGTTTCTCTCTCGATTGCAGAGTGGATTTTTAAAAAAAAGATTTACATTTTCGGTTCCAAAGGAGTGCACCAGAAGAAGGCCGCCCAATCAACCATGAAAATACAAACTTGTTATCATTATTATTCAGCAGGATGAAATGGACGCACTCCACCAAAGAAAAGTCAGAAATGTGTGCTGCTAGTGAACGGACGTCGTAAATTTGAGGACAAGAAAGGATCTTGCTGGCATGTGGCGAAAGGGAAGGATGCTGGAGCCTTTTTTTCTGCTCTTCTTTTCAGCAATCCTTTTTGTATGGAGCAAGGCATTATACAGGCTCTTTCAAAATACATATACTCCTTTTTAAATAGCACATTTTGGGTTTAATATTTACAATCAATGTTGTTGATCGCAAAACGATACCAAAATGAGTAGTATTTTTTTCGCACATTTTCCCATTACGTAATTTGCAAGATGCGCATTTACCCTTGAGCCGCTACAATCCGGTAGCCTAAAACATTCTTTTGTACCATGGTTCCGCCGGTGCCGGGATTTTTACGAGAAGTTTCCGGGGTTTGAACGGAAATTTTGGAATCAACATAGGCAGGATAGGGAAGCGTTTTACATTGCAGGATAGGATTCGAGGATTTATTTCTTCGTCACCACGGGTTTTGATTGAAAAAATGTAGGCTACCGCTACAATCCCTCCAAATATGCGAGTCCACTACACTACAAAAGTTTCAGTTTGGATAAATGTATATGCCCTCATCTGCAAAATATCTAATTCCTTCAATCTTTACATAGTCCCGTCTCCTCTTGTAAATCCTAGCATCTCCCTAATTCAATTAGCTTACAGCAATTAGAAAGTCCAATTTTTGCGAATTAAACCAGGCTTGATAAATATTACTATTACGTAATACTATTACGTATTACAATTTACATATTACAGTAGTTTGTAATATGTAATATGTTCTCGCCGTCCGTCGTCCTGTAATATGTTGTATGTAAGCGAGAACCGTCGTATATTACGAATGTAATAGTAATAATCAACGAAGGGAATTAAGCAGTAGTATACTTAGCTTAATATAGGTATATACCTATATTACAATATTACAAATTACTATTACACACATGTTTTGGGTACAGTTTTCACTACGCATAGTCACTATATTTTGAACATGTGCACATATTTTTACTCATCCGAGTCAACCTGCATCATTTTTTACCATACGATTGCAAATTTTTAGGCTAAAATTCATTTTGAAACACAGATTTTTCAATTATAGAAATTCCAAATTAGCATGTAATTAAGACGGATATCCTTGTAAATACTCGACTTCTAGTTTACTTAGAAATTTGCATGTATTTTTCAGATCTTAAGCAAAATGAGTTTCATGAAACTCGAAAAGTCGATTGGAATATATAATATGTAATAGTTGCAATTTTTTTATCAAATGTAATATGTAATACTTGCTAGCAATTTTACTGTAATATTAACAAGCCTGATTTCCCAGTCTTGAATAACTACTTGTAATCATATTCCCTTTTATGTCTACGAACACCAAATTGTCATCATCGCATTGTGGTGTATATTTTTAGTGTTCAGGAATTTATAAGTGCCATGCACATATGAATTCCTTTCCGCTTGACTCGCTTTTTTCGCAAACACACTTTAAAAAAAACCAGCCAGTAAATAAAGACGAGCGGCAGCAATCTTTTGAGGGGAAACGGAGTAAAAGAATCAATTTATTACCCGGCTTGTCATCGTATAACTTTTCCGGAATTCCTCCCTTTTCTAACA
>JAHZMY010000634.1:0-11083 GCA_027743915.1 Seira sanloemensis
AAACTCTGCTGCTACTTAATATGCAAGCGAGATTTCATTCCTCAATCTTGTGTTTTGCAGTTCTTCATGCTTCACGTTTTAACTTAATCATTGTGAAGCTACAGTTTTTATCATGTGCTTACTTACAGAAGTCAGGAGATGATATTCCAACTATATCGGGAAGAAGCAGTTTGAAAAGCCGAGCTTCAATCAGCACGAATTTGCAGGAAGCGATTCTGAATGAGTGAAGGCGTTCTCATGCATTTTCTCTTTTTATTTTTCCGATCACAATGACGCAAATTGTGTTCAAATGATGGAAGCAAAGTTTATTTTTAAGGTTGAACGGACGACTATCTCAAGTTCCTGTCACATTTGGTTTCAGTTGTCTAAAAAATAGCTAATATCAAAACATATTATGAAACATGGCCGGTGAAAGGGCGTTGGTAGCGTAGCAACTATGTATCACTGTAACATGAAGTATGTACAATGTAGATATTTATTTAAAATCTTAACTTTAATATATTTATGGCATATTGTCTGCAGTCTATAGGTACATATTTTTTGACGCCAGAATTAGGCCTTTATACTAAAACATGGTACCATACCCTCAGCACTCACAGGTTTATAAAAGCTCTCACATTCCAAAAATAACTTCATTCAACGATTTGAAAATAATTTGATCTTAAATTATTGGAACGGGTGAATTTTTACGCGCATATCACAAAAAGTATTTTTCGCAAATATTTGCTTTGATCGTATTTTTCGTAGAAATAGAGATTAGAGCTGGGTTGGAGAATCTAGGAAGTTTTTGGAGAAAGTAAGTCAAGCGCAATTTAAGCTTCTCTTCCAAATACATGATGCCGAAGCCTTTACTGCACGAATTTAGATTGGATTGCGCAAACGACAGCAACAAGTTTTGAGCTTCACTTGCAAGCTTAACTTTGACGGAGAAGGATTTTGCAATTTCTGTATTGACTATGTGAAAGTGAAAGGGGTAAGCTAATCCGTCCGTTCATATTACTTTTGGCTTGATTGAATGGACTGAAGAAATAAATAGGTATTTATGAGATGAATACTACACATATAATCTTAGTGGTTCCTTCCACCACTGGATACAGAAGAGGTATAAAGGCTAAAGAGGTAGCCTGCTGTAGGTAGTTTTATAGTCAACTCGAGATATTCCATATTATGAAATATCTGGCATCCGTCCGATACGAATAGGAAACTGGAGAATGAGGTAATGAAATCAAATGGTTCCACATTGGTAAATCTTACTAACATCAATTTTATAGCTCAAATTAAATTCTTAACATTAAAATTTGCTGCATGTACAGAATTTGTATGGAAATGCAACACCACTGGATACAGACGAGGTATAAAGGCTAAAGAGGTAGCCTGCTGTAGGTAGTTTTATAGTCAGCTCGAGATATTCCATATTATGAAATATCTGGCATCCGTCCGATATGAATAGGAAACTTGAGAATGAGGTAATGAAATCAAATGGTTCCACATTGGTGAATCTTACTAACATCAATTTTATAGCTCAAATTAAATTCTTAACATTAAAATTTGCTGCATGTACAGAATTTGTATGGAAATGCAAAAGTGAATTTATCATGTATTTATTGGTTAGTGTCTTTTATTATAAAATATTCGCCCCGCAATGGCCGTGTTCTTGCTGTAAAGTTTTGTACACATGAAAGCTATCATTGTAATTATATACATAGTTTACAGTAAACATCGGTTCGAACCAACTCCTTATGCGATGTAACCTGCGGTATCCATAAATACTATTAGCTCACAAATCAATTTGGTACATATAAATGTGAAGCGAATCGGGCTGCTAGTGATAGTAAACTTGACAAATATCAGGAACAAATTCATACACAGATATGTACATGTACATATACCAAAATACAATGACCCAATATATTAAACCCCTATTTTTTATTTGTTGATATTGTAGATATATCTTATCTTCGTCATTTGTGATGGATAAATCTGATGAAGGGAATGCGAGACAAGCACTTGTCTTTTCGAGATAAAGCTATTAGTGGTCTACTTCTTAAAGTGTTTGCCATAAAAAGCTTTAGATGGCTGAGGATTAATATACCTTAATTCCATATTAGAGGCTGAATTGAATCTTTGTCTCATTCAAGTCGTAATATAATATCTCAGTCCAAGTCCATAACTTTGTATAAAGAGTCACTTCTCCATCTTAACAGATTACTGAAAAGGAATTAGGGTAAAATAGGCATGAAATTGCTATAAACTCTTGAGAAGTTGGAAACAAGAGAAAACGACGCGGATTGGAATTTAGATAAAAGAAGCATACTGAAAGATTTTTTTCTATAAATCCTATCTTGCAAGCATTGGCAGCGAGAAAAAAAATGAAAGCTAGACAAATATCACTCATTTCTATCAAAATGAACAAAAAATAAGTGTTTAACTGGAAACATCTGGTAAACCCTTAGAATGTAGGGTGCTGAATTAAGTGGGCAACGGAGGTATTAACGGTGTGGTGAGCTGGAAAATGAAGTAGGTACAGGCAGTTATTGATTTTGGAAAGATTTTTGCAATAGTTCATTTTTGTAATAGAAGAGCATTTAAACCTACATATGCCATATGAACACAATACTATAAGCACATACTTAAAATTATGGCAAGGATACAATTCATTCTAAAATAGGGTATCATTATTTGCTGCTGGCTAACAAAATTGGTCCTGGGAAATACGTTATTACCGGAAACTTTCTCCGTAATTATAAATGGCATCAATATGGGGTTGAATAAATACACAATCGTCCATATCAATACTAATATTTAATAATGTCGCGATGTTTATTTCTAATTGTAAAGACGAGAGTTGCCACGTGCATTATCAAAAATAATTAAATATACATACTTTTTCTTCGTCTAATAGCATTTGCGGTTTATAAAACCCCATAATGTTGTTGCCGTCCCATCCAAGTAATTAGCTCAATTAAAACCTTCTTTCAAAAGCATTATTAGGGAGGTGTGTAACAAACGTCCCCTGGAAAATTATCAAATCCATTCTATACTCTCCATTATTACTTTGTCACAAGCTACATAATATTATTCATTTACCCGTGACGACAGAGAGAGAACGTACGCTTGACAAATATTCTTTCTTGCTGCAATCTATTTGAAGGAAAAAAATCATTTTGTGAAGGCCAACTTTCTTAATGAAATCTAACTCTATTTCACCTTTTTCAAAACTTTATTCCAATGAGTTTACGACTAACTTTAAGCTATATTTATTGATAAACTTCAACTCAGACAAAAATAAGTAATGAAGCACGAATTAACTTACAGAAATTTTATGATGCGAAAAAAGTATGTGCTTTTGGAAAAAAGTGAATTTTATGTTGAAGCCATATGCGTTTCTATAAAATATGTCCAGATTACCTACTTTTATTTTAAGTCCAATAAGCAAAATAAAAATAACTTGATGGGCTTAGAGTGCTACATCTAGAGACCAAGAAAAGTGAAATAGAATCTAGTTAATTATCCCTGAACAGAAGAAAGTATAATATGCAGTAATAATGTATCTCGCAACTCCAATTTCCTCCGTAATTTATTGCGCCTTACTTAGTTTCTTTTGACGCTGTCTCAGAGTCGTGAATAATTCACGAAAACAACGGAAGTATCAAGTAGTTTTAGGTAACGTAGTGAGTTTTTTAAAGTGGCAAAAATTACGTTCTGTTTCACCGTAGAATAACTGGAGCACTAGATAGTGCTCTGAAAAAGCCTTAAGGTTTCTACATCTATTCAAATTATACTGTGTGTGAATGATATTTGTATTTGGTTTATTTCGCTTTTAGGATGGTGACAGAATTCGCATTTAAATTTAAACCCTGCGAATAATTTAGTGCACAAAACTAGAAAAGAAATGAAGAACGGAAGGAGATAACATTACATTTCTACAGAGCACATAGTACTACAAAAGACAGCGTTTCTAGCAGCACTAAACTTATTTGTATTCTTTCACAATTCTAACTGTAACTACAACACATTTTATTTATATTAAAGAAGCAAATGGTATATGGCACGATGTCCTAGAAACAAGTTTCGCCATATTCCCGCACAAAATGCCTACTTCAACTTTAGTCGTTTTAGCAAAAGATGCACGAGAATGAGAAACAAAGGAAAATTATAGCCATTTACTGGGTCCTTTAGACGCAGGCCTTTTTTTTAAAAAAAAGAGCAGGCACTTGAGCATGGCTGAATTGAGAACATCTGGTGCATTGTATTTGTGTGCTGATATGTAAGTTATTTCTCTTATTCTTCTCCATTATTGTCTAAGTCTAGAGCTGCGTGATTTCAGCGGATATCTTGCAGTATGCAATTAAGCCTCATATATGGATTTTCTTTTTGGCATAATCAGCAGGAGCAGTAGCAACCACCACCAGGAACGACTTAAAAATAGGGAAATATATGGACAGACGTTTCGAGTTTTAGAAATTACAGCAAAACTGTTTTTCAGTTGCTGGGAGAGAATGATAAAACCCATTTAAAAGAAATTTTCTTTGGTCTACAACATGAAATAATGGAACAATTTGCATAGTTGATGAACCCGGGGAAAGAATAAAAAAGTTGCTCTGCTTACGAGAAAGTGCAGACAGGGAAAAAACTCTTCGTGAGAAAGTTGTGTAAGATTTGACTTAGGCTATAAAAGATTTAGGATTATTTGGGATTCCTTTGAATAAAATATATATGATACAAGGTAGAGTGTGCCTCCTGCGACAATGTCTGCGATGGAGATGAATACCTACTTTTTTCAAGCACAAGCATTTTGAAGCTAGGTATTATAGGGTGTAATAACGTAATACAAATGTGGATTCTTTTAATGACTGTTTCATTCTTCTGTGTGCAGACGCCCAAAGTAAATATTTTTAATAGCAATGGAGTAAACGTTTTCAACTTCTACCCTAATTAATGATTAGCATACATTATTACCGTACAAGTCTAATCGTTTTGTTTGGTGGGACGACTTTTTCATTAACCTTGAGGAAGTCTGGTTTCAAAAATATTTTGAAATAAAGCTCTTAACATTTTTTAAAATGATATTTATAGCGTAATTAGTAGTACTGGATTGAACTACGCGTGACAGGTTGCTTGACTTTTGTGATTATATTTCACTCAAGAATTTTTTGCAAGGTGTGGCTTGTCTGGAGAGAAAAAAAAACATTTTATGAATGAAATAGCCGTTTGCGGAAACGATTAGAGATTAGGAATAGTAGCATATATTAAACATATGAATGAGTTTTGTCCAAATTACATTGCTCCATTCACATTCTTTTTATGCTTTCCTTATTTTTTGGGTAGTCTGTATTTTTCTTTAAAATTACGAAAACCCCAACCTGTGCTTTAGGTACAAACAAAAGTTCATTCAGACTTTTGGCAATAACAAAGTTTTTGTATTTTTTGTATGATTTTACTCGACGTTTAGTAGTTTTGCTAACGATTTTAGGCTCGACATGGAGTGGTGGAGTGAATGCGTAGTGTTTAGAGAAAATTCTGACTTTCTTCATACGTAGAAGAAAATGGGTGGTTTTAATGGGCTCGTATGCGTCATAAAATACACACCAATGGTCTATTCAAAGTATAGCTGGCTAGTGCAAAACTTAAAGTACTACACTCGAACCGAACACCTAATCATTTAAAACTTTAGAAAGTGCTGCTATCGAATAAGGCGACGTGCTTGTAGGCATTTATTAGTACTTTTTTTAATGTGTCGATGTCAATATCTTTGGATTTTTCTCTTAATTTACTCAATTACCTGATTTGATTAAAACTTTACATTTCTGTGAACGTACCTTAATTGGACGGGTTATGGATGCATTCATAAGCATTTAAGACGCAAAAACACGAAGAAAAAGCATACAAGCAAGCAAAATATGATACAAGAAAAGACCATTATTATTTCAAGCGTAATTTTCACGAAAACTATCGACAATACATCCTTGTAGAATGTATAAGGCGCATGGATACCTTCACACGAGTGTACCCAAATGGGTACGGTAGCCGTTAGTTCATTCAAGGTTGTAGGCAGGAGAAACAGAATGGGCTTTTCGCCAACGTCCTTGACTTTAACTCCTTGATAATGTCCGAGCGTAGGCAAAATTCGTTCAGGAGACGCCAACTCCAGGAAAAATACTGTCCAAATTCCGTTGCACAAGCTGGTTTTTTTCTAAAATAGAATGTGGCATGATAGATGAAAAGGCATTATATGCTTTACTGCACACTCTATATTTCAATAGTAAAAAACCTTATGTGTGGTAACAAAATCGATAGCTTACTTACACCTTGAATTAAAGCATTGAAACGGAATATTTGGAGGTGTACCCAGAAATATGCGGTTAAATGCGTGGCTAATTATCTGGACAGGGAACTCGAGAGATTTTGAATTAAACAAATGTTTGTGTCATCAAACCCTCTAATTGTCTCTTTTCCGAAATGCGGGTACTACAATATACTATGTAGCAAAAAAGTTTGTTTCTTGAATTCTGTGTTTCGTATGCAAATTAACTCTTCATGGTTCCATAGCTAGCAATCATTAGGTACTTTACAGAAACAAGCAGAATATGACAGATGATGATACGCGAGAGGGAACGCCATGTTTTCTAGCTTCCGTTTGAGCTCCCCTAAACCATTTTTAAAGCACAGCTGTGGTCTCTCAAGATGCCCATGGCTTTCTTTTCATCATTTGAGCTAACAGAGATGAATGAAAGAATCGAATTAGAGAGAAGTTTTGGTTGCAAGAAGTCTGGAAAAATATCTGTGAAAAACATGGAAGCAAGTGGAGAAAAATCCATGCTTAATTAGAGATTCCCCCTGACATAACATGAGAGGAATGGTATGGTTGTAGTCTCTGCTCCCTACTCAACTTCTCGTTCATCACCGTCATTCATGACAGCCTTCTTGTTTCGTTGACGCCTGTCTCCTTGATAAAAACAGGAACGATGGATGGTTTGGTGACTGTTTCTGACTTGAAAATGCTGATTTTTTTCGGGAAAATGATTTCGCATAAAACATTGCTAACCTTTTTTGCATTCCAAATTGTTTTACAAAAATGAAGTGCTCATTTGCTGCACAGTTGATTTAGTCATGTGAAAATACACTTTTCTACTTTTTATTATATATTTTACACAGGACAAGTCATAGTTTAGTTATTGTATTTAACCAAAATATTTTTATAATTGAACATTTTAATTTACAATGATTTTTTCAAAAGATTCCACATTTTTAAACAGAAAGTTAAATTCATTCAGAGAAGATATTGAACTGAACAAGGCTTTCTGCAATGTACTTCTCAAACATTCACTTTATTTCTGTAAATTGTATCAACATGCTGATGAAGTTGAAGAGGAAGACTTTTAACGAACATGAAAGATCTCCGTGACTTGTTTCGTGAAATTTTCACTTCCTGCTGACATGACTAGAAAGTTCCTGAGGAGCTATTCAACAAGTTGATTTAGTCATGTGAAAATACACTTTTCTACTTTTTATTATATATTTTACACAGGACAAGTCATAGTTTGGTTATTGTATTTAACCAAAATATTTTTATAATTGAACATTTTAATTTACAATGATTTTTTCAAAAGATTCCACATTTTTTAAACAGAAAGTTAAATTCATTCAGATAAGATATTGAACTGCACACGGCTTTCTGCAATGTAATTCTCAAACATTTACTTTCTTTCTGTAAATTGTATCAACATGCTGATGAAGTTGAAGAGCAAGACTTTTAACGAACATGAAAGATCTCCGTGACTTGTTTCGTGAAATTTTCACTTCCTGCTGACATGACTAGAAAGTTCCTGCGGAGCTATTCAACATTTACAATCAGCAACATACTTTTTTATTCCAATTGCAATTCCCAGAAAACCGCAAAAGTACATGCGATCACACGAGAGAATGTCATCAGTTCGGAAACCAAAGTAAAGTCCTTGTTAACTCTTTCTTGAGTTGATTGGAATAAGCAAGAAATATGTGAACGTACGTACGACATGAGACACTTAAGATCAGCAGGAACACTAGAAACTTTCTTCTACCTGATTACATATTTTATACAAAAAAGTTCTCGTATTTCGAGAACACGCGACTACAAGTAAAGTCACAGTTTTTTTCCTTCCGTGAATTTATGCATTGCAGCGACAAGAGAGAAATACAGATAAATTCTTGTGCGTAACACAAATTACAAGTCGTGATCTTATTCAATATTTTCTCATATACCTATCTGTAAGTAGAAATAGTGTACCAGAATATGTTTCACAGTAATTGGGTGCTGCAATTTTTGACGGAAAAGGTATAGCATAATGTGCGAGAAAATAAAATCCCTCTTCTTAACTTTATTAACAAACATTTCCCTGTGCAGTTTTGTATTAGCAATTTGCGAGAATGCATATAATGCAATTCAAGCTTGCCCGTTTTAATAGTTTCGTTTTTAAAGTAGAAGCAGTAACTTTAAAATGTGTAATGTGCATTATATAAGGTTGTCTGGAAAAAAATGTTTGAACGCTTCAATAAGAAATATTGTGAACTGAAGCTAAAGATACGGTGAAAGTACCTATCCCAATGTAACAGTACTGAATACAACAACAATATTTTTATTGTCTCCATCTACTTCAAAGTCGTTACATGTAACTTCCAAATGTAACTTGTATTCAGTTCTTCATACGTAAAATCTCTCTCATCAGGAATGTCAATGGTACATGTAGGTATACTTCGTAGTCATTCCCGCACGTCCCCCTAATAAGCCACACGTGAGTCTTTGTCAATACTTGACTTTTTACAATTCGTTAGAGTGTCTGGGAAATTGAAAAGCTTGAATTATTTCTGGATGGGCTTTGTGCTTGGCACAACAACGATCTCAAAGTGGTGCAGTATATTTCTTCTAAGGCTTGCTTGAAGGAAGTTCTAAAAGTTGACAGGAGTAAAATGGGCTGAATGAATGTGGAGAAAGTAGGAGCATGCCGAGAAATTATTCCTGGGCGCATAAAGTAAATTGGTACATGGTGGAATGTTACACACGCAATCCGCACGCAGTACCTTAAATAAATAAGTAAATAACTGACCAATACCTTTTATTTAGACATTTTGATGCGTTCATTTTTCTTCCGAGTCCAAGGAAACCCAGCATTTCATGCTCACACTGGACGTATATCTGACTTCCATCTTTTTTTGCTGGCCACAGTATAATGTCAATGCTAAGGGAAAGGATGACTTTGGTGAACTCACGCACTAGCTTTAAAAAAGGATTGCTAAAGCGAATACATACATGAGGTTGGGAGAGAATACTTTTGGTTTGGGTGATGTGTGTAAATTGTGTGAACTCATTTTCTCCAGGTTTTTTGACACGATATAGATCATCGTTGATCATTCTTATGATATAACTTTTCTCCTCACTGTGCTTTGTGCGTGAGAAAAGGAGGATGAGAAAGATGAAGACTATGAAAGTACACATTTTCCCTTCACATGTGCCTCTCTCAGCATGGACCTCTTCATCTTATTTTCGTATTTTTTTACTTGGCAGGCCATGCAATATTATTACACCAGTGGCATTACTTTGTTACCTCTGACATAAGAAATAGGTGCTGGAGGAGTAAAGGACAAACGAGGTTTCTCTCTCTCTCTCTCTGCAGCATTTTTTTGCTAGACTGTCGTCTATCCCTACTTCAAAGAGGAACTTGAAGACATTTGCCTTTTTTCACACAAATTGAACAGAAATAGGTTGTGTGAATCGGAGAAGATAATTCCTTAAGGACACATACAGAAGCACAGCAAGAGACTTGGAAAAAGGGCCTTATGTACAACGAGAATATTATTTTTCCCTTGACTTCTTTTTATTATTATAGAGAAAATCATAAGATTTCATAAGGAAAAAATGTCCGCTCAATGTTGCTCCTTCCTCAAGAGCCGCTTTCTCCTGGATGCTTACCTCTTTTCCTCTTACATTTATGGATGAATGTGTCGGTGGACGTGTCATGCCTACAGAGAAGGGTTCTTCCCATTCCAGGCCTTTTTTCTTGTGTCGTGCCATGACACTCCTAGAGTCGTTCCCTTTTTATACTGCCTCTATACATTTTTTCCTATTACCTTTTTAACTAGTAATAACCTGAGTTGCTGAGAATAGCAAAACTATTATTATATTATAGATGTTTGCTATTATAATAGCTTTTTGAATCAAAATATGAGTAGAGTTCAGAGCGCTTTCACTGAGCGTGGAGGCAAAAATAGAATAGTTTGATACAAAAAAGCGCCATTGGTCTCTCTTCTTTCTGCTACATTTTGTGCTGGCTGGCAGAGAAGGCCTGTGTGCACGATACATATTATGATAAATGAAAATAATATATTTGCACTTACGCTTTGTCCGCTTTTTTACTCGCTAGGAAGCAAGGCAGAAAGGGTAATGTATTCTTTTGCGATGCCTTGGACCTTAAAGGTAAAAAGACTCTAGTGGCTATGATCATTATCATTGTTTCTTTTTGCTCATTCTATTTTTTCTGGTGAGAACATACTTTATGCGCTTGGAAAAGACTGAAATTGAGAATAGAAATATATAGGTGCGCCAGCAACCGGGGAGATAAAAGTTACAGCTCATTGTCATTAAGAACGCTCATCGTCGCAAAAAACGGTTTTGCTTAGAAAATTCTTTTTTCCTTCGTGGATAATTACTAGCTTTTAGGGCAAGAGAAAGGACTGATCAGAAACTTATTCCAGTCTCGACAGCACATGTTGGTATAACCAACATATTTTTTGTCATATATTTTATGCAAATAAACATGTTAACAAGAAACTTTCAATAAATACCTAAAAACGTTATCTTGTATTTAACAGATATTAATTTAAACTGGGAAAGAAAGTCTTGAAAAATCTTGGCTCTGAGTCGGTGTTTTCATTCTAACTAAGACTGAAACCACATTTCAAATGTATAAAAATTGATTACTGGTTGGTATCTAATCTTATATTACGACGTCTTTAAAAGGGAAAATTAGAAAGAAAAGCACACAAAGAAAATTATTTACGAGTGAAATGAATGCTTTTATTTCTTTTCCATGCGTAATATTTCCCTCGC
>JAHZMY010000635.1:0-14359 GCA_027743915.1 Seira sanloemensis
ATCGCAACAGGAAACAAGTATGTTTAGGCGAAGCTTGGGTGAAAGAATGCGAGCGAGCGAGACTTGAGTTTGCTTTCTCCTCGCAATGGTCTGCGCTAGTATTTACGCATAGGTAAATATTATAAATATTTGTCTCACCATCCTCAGAATTCAGGAGGATCAACACGGTTCTCTCTCGCCCTACGCTTAATAATAATATATACAGTAATTTTTTAAACCGCGAAGATCCTTGCATAATTTTGAGCGGGATATTTACCTTACACTCATTCTGATCTGGACCAGAAAAAAACTTTTGCCATGGCATACTAAAAGAAGAAGAAACATATCGTCATCGAGCAAACCTTTCCATGAAAACCAAAACCAACTGACTCAATTTTCTTTTCATTCATATTGCTTATCCCACTGAACTAGAGAGAAAGAGAGCGATGGAAGCAGCAAACTTGTAAATCTTGAGCTGTTCTCCCTTTCATTATCCAGAAGCAGGGTATTTAGGTATTAGTGAGTGAAGAAGGAGATGAAAAGAAGCAATATTGTTTCTTTCCATTCATGCAGCAAGTTTTAAAAGGGAAAAGAGCAGTATAGGGTTTCATCAGCTTATACTTGCCATTGCGGTACCGGTATTCATCTTCATTTTCCCCGAGTGAAAGGGAGATTGTGGAAAAAGGAGAAACCTTATTCCCAACTACTCGCAAGCAAAAGACAAAATTGTTCAAATTATATAAACGATATTCCACGGAATAAATACCTAAATGCAAACATAATGTTTTGCTGCAAATTACGTACATTCTTTTGCAGTTTCTTCCCAAATGTAGGGAGGGTAATGGGGCCGTATATGGCTCAGCTGTACATCAAGAGATAGGAAAGGAGAGTGGCGTGGTGCACAGCTGCAGAAAATCGTTAAATGAAACTTAAAACGAGCGTATTCTTCTCTCTTTCTGTTTCAATGGTTATCCATAAAATAACGTTGGGCTTTTTGTTATTGTACATTATGCACAATATATTCCAAGCGAAGGGAATAATTTTTAGAGATGGAGAACGACGTTAGTGCGCCTTTTCGCAATGTCGTATTTAAGCTCTCCTGTTTTAAAGACGTTGCTCCGCCATATTAAGGGAATGAAAGGACTCTCTCGTACAAAGATTTAGGTGGTTATTTTCCCCTGCTCATCGTGCCTTTAAAGCGACTTTAACTACATCGATGCAACCATCGTCATCCTCCTCATGATCAGTATCATTGAATGAAATGGGGCAAAAGCAAAAAGGCAATGGCTTTACTGACATGGATAGAATCATAGAAGGAAATAAAGAAGACAGAAAGGATGCGGGCAAGGTAACTGAAAAATTTTCCTTGAGAGTATCAAAGTAATAAAAAGCCGAGTCATATTAAATTCTGACTTTCCTTCCTGCTTAAGAAGAGTCGTGTGTTTGGGCCTTTACCTCTCCGTTTAAATTTCGAGTAATATTTTGCATTGACTTGGTTTAATTTTCATTTTCTTCAGAGAGCCCTATAGACGAGGCCAGTAGGACCACCGTGTTTTCCCATACTAGTCCTGCAGATGGTGAACTAAAGTGGAGCATCATTATTCGAATGGAATGTATGTTCGCGAGGAAGGAGCATGAAAACTAACATAATGACTTTTTAGATTGCCTTTTTCCCATGCGAAAGTTTGAATACGTAAGATGTAATCAACGACATCCTACCTTGGCTTTGGTTCTACTCCTACTATTTTTTCGGATAAAGACGTGGACCGTGTGACTCGCTGATGATGAGAAGATAGCAAAATGGCATGGCTCTTTAGATGCCCGTCATAATATCTCCCAAGCTCTCGACGACAAGTGAAACAATAGGTTTAATGCACCAAAGTTAGAGTAAGTTAAGCATGATATCGCGTCATCACATTTTCCCATGTTGATCGTCACGGTGATGATGATGATGACAAAGACGACGATTCACTAATACGATATGCCATCCAGAACTCGACGCATTTCCTGACAAATAGCGGACATTGCAGAGAGAGGGAGAGATGAGGACGAGAAAGAAACTGGGTTAATTATTTTAACGGCAAAATCATTATTTCTCCTCATGTTGACCGATTTCTCATCCAGGAAAAAATCAATAACACTTTCTTCTTTTCTCTGGGAAAAAACAAACTAAGGGAAGCATGTGCCTTCAAAATGAAATATAGCATAATATTCTCTTTTTCTTATAACCTCCAATTTGCTTTACAGGGCTAATATGTGAGCTCGCTGTGACATGTATATAAATAGATGTACTTAAGCTTTATTTCCGTCTTTTATGAGTAAACATGTATTTAACATGCAACTCAGGAGCATAGAAGAATACATAAACAAAAAAGAACAGCTCCCTAATACAAATACCCAACTCAAAGGAAACTGATATAGTTTACTTGAGTTGAAGTACAAAACTCTGCTCATTATCAAAATGAACATGAGAATGATCATGCAATTGCATTTTTGAAAGTAAAGCAAACACACTAACAGAGCTGAGGCCAACTTTGGCGAGAAGCACTTCAGTTCGCGGAAGGAGAAAACGGAAAAAGTGTATCCAGTGGGTAGTATTACGTGTGCTCGACTTGCTTCCTTACTTCTTTTTTTGTATCCTGTGCTCCGCGTTTTGTTTCTCCTCGTCACATTAACGTCTGGGAAAACATGAAAGGGAAAATGTCTCTTTGCAATAGTAATGAAGAGGAAAGGAAGGAAGACGACCTCATCAGCATGATCACTTGAAAAGGACAAGTTGATGTTGATGCCGTCACTGCCACGGCAGAAATGATACACACATCCTCCTTTGAGAACCCTGTCATCTTCGACTGCATAAGATTGAGATACTGCAAGTGGAATGTTATTGAGTAAAACACTGATGAAAAATAGTGCTGGGAAAACTTTTCTCCTTATTTACAAAGTTGATAAGACTTGCATACTTGAGACATCCTCACTTTGTATCGTTATCCTATGATGAGTGCGATTTCAAATGGCGGTTGTAAGGAGTCGCTGTAGCCAGTAGCATATCGGTTGGCATAACAAAGTCACTAACTAGATTCGTTATGTTCCAAGTACTTTAAGCATA
The DNA here is from genome assembly GCA_027743915.1 of Seira sanloemensis. Taxonomy (NCBI): domain Eukaryota; kingdom Metazoa; phylum Arthropoda; class Collembola; order Entomobryomorpha; family Entomobryidae; genus Seira; species Seira sanloemensis. Next base: position 3,086 of record JAHZMY010000635.1, read on the forward strand.
CGAGTATGTACTTATATACTGTTGTAGGAGTTTCGAATCCAATCTACGAAATGTGGAAGGGAGTTAAGAAAATTGATGGAAATGAAAATAGGTTCAGTACACAGAAAAATGAGAAACTCTGAGGACAGAGCGGGCATAACGAGAAGAGAAAATAATATTGCAGGTCTCTCAAAACGAGGGAAATAATACGTATATTGAACTTGGTGGCTTGTTGGCTGGTGGTCCGTTTATTTTGGTGAGAATGGAGAAGCGTTAGCAAAGTCATCTCGTTTCTTCATATATAAACTGCCATCATCATAAGAAACGATGTCATTTCTGGTGGAACACAAGATGCGCCGTTTTCCACCCACTCTCGGCAACGGGTATATGTATGCCCGTCATTAATTTTTACCCGGTTTTTCTCGATCCGAGTGTGGCGCAAGATATCACGGTTGTTTTTCCTTCCCAAATTCTTAAGACCCCTACATCTTTTTTCAAGTTGGGAGAAATGAGAAACCCAACTTCCTTCCAGGTTTGCGGAAGCTAGGGACTTCCAGAAACGGCTTTTGTATATTTATATGATACGTGTGTATGGATATAATCATAAAATATATACGAAACAAAATTTGTAAAACACGACACTCAGGTTTTTAGTATTTCGGTTTTCAACATAACTTTTAAGTTTAAACACACCGAAAAATAAATAGTATTTTTTATTTATCTTGTATTTTATAGGCAATGAGAAAAAGAAAAGACAAATAATATTATGAGAAATCTTTGGAGCAGTATTTTTTTTCAATTTCTTAATTCATTGCTACTGCTTGCATCCAAAAAGTGAAAGCAGACCAAACAAAATGTTATAAGTAAATGTGTGGCGGGGAATGGGTTCAGTGGCAGTCGAGGCCATCCTGTGTATCCCTCGTACTTGGAGACAGGTATAATCGTTAAGAATTCTATATAGCCATTCACCAAAGCCAATAAGAGTTCCTTACATTTTTAACTTAAGCAAAGGCACACTGAAGACAACCGGTCTTGCTCCATGAAACTCCGAGAATGAGAGAAGTCTTCTTTGTTGCTCGACTTTACTTTATGAGAAGAAATGAACAGTAGTAAAGGGGAAAACTTGCAAAGTGGGAGTAGAAAAGTACTCGAGAGCAGTCTTCTTCCAGTAAAATATGTCTCCAATTAATTAAAGCTCTTCCGCAATTTACTCGATGATATGAAAGCTAAGAGCTCATCGTGAGAACATGGAATCGTCCCATTATTGCTTTTTTGCTTTAGAGCATATATACCTGAAGGACAAAAGTTTTTGAAATGTTTCCACTCTCGTGAAATTTCGCAGCAACTTTCCTCGTAGTGCTGCTCGGACGAGACGGAGTAAATCTTATATTTAAGCTACGTGAATAAGGTACTTGTAGAACAAGAGTCTTTCCTTTTAAAAATCGCAACAGTACAAAAAAGTACAACACTTAAAAATACATTTTTCGCAGCTTTCCAAGACTCAAAGTAGGAAATTTCTCAGCTCTTCACGTCACACGTACGGCCATCTCAAAAATAAAGGATTAATGGTATATAAAATTTACTCTGGAGAATAATGTTTCACGATAAACGAAAGTAATGAAACGTCTTAGGTTCAAAATAAATTAAGAAAGTTTCAATAGATCGTTTGAGCACCATTCCCGTACAGTGGAAATACAGGGTAGATGGAAGTAAAGAAGCATTTTATTGTCGCTTCACCTATTGTGTATCAAAAGTAGCGTTCAAAAGTCAAAAAGTATTTTCGTCTAAATGAATTTTTCTCTTGTAGGGCTTAATGAATTTCTCGACAAAACATAAGACGGAGCATGACGAAGAAAAGATTCCATTTAACATCTCCGGTTACAATAATCTATGTAATCATTATTACACCCATTAGAGTTAAGCATAGTAGGAAACAAGAAGGTGCACAAGTAAATATGTACACGGAAAGCAAACGTGTGGAGAGGGCCTTGCCGTTAAAAATAGAATTAGGTCAGGTGAAAAATAATTACTAGGGTTTGAAATAACGTTCTCATGTACAAAGGCTTCACCAAAGTTCGTATTAAAAAGCGTGATACAAATTGTAAAGCGTTGGAGAAGGTACTTTGCCGAAATTACATGAAGAGTAAGCAACAACGACTGCTGGATTCTTCGCTCCGTGCCTCCCATTCCCGAAAAATAGATATAGAGTAGATTCTCTCGAAGTTGAAGTAGTAGGTGTGTGGCCCCAAGTGCCAAAATTTGAACTCAAGCGAATCAGGAAGCCTGGGTCTACGTGCTCTAGAGAAGTTTTTTGATCTGTGTTTATCCTCATCAGCATCCAGTGCTCTTTGAGAAGGTCACATTAACTTTGCAAAGCCAAGCTCCGTGTTTAGATATAGGTTCGAATGGCTGTTGCGTATGAACGTTTTATTTCGTTATCCGAATGCGGAAAAGGCTCAAAACCGTATTGTGGCTGCAGCAAATCATCATTAGACTCGCGTAAAGTGCTCGTCTTCCTCCAATTTTTGCGCCTACGAGGAAAATACTGCAGGGAAGAAGTCTCGCTCCCGTTTCCCCCGTCACAGAGAAAGCTATCTCTTCCGAAAATGTTCACTTTTTTTGAAGCTACGCTCACGCTCCCCTAGATCCGTTCGGAAGTTGTGTAGGAAGTCCTGATAGGGACGTATAAGTGGCCACATTTTGCCATCACAACTTTCTCCCCATCCCCTTCTCTCCAGTAACAATTATTTTAGTTAAAATCCGCTGCAACAATTCTTTATAGTACAAAAGTATATCGGCGGACGAATTAGTGGTGGAGCTGAAAAGAGTGGCAAGCTGCCACGACCTGAATCAAGCGGTAATTTGTAGAGTCGTTACCACCCAGCCTAATGGCGAGTAGATGGGAAAAGTCATGTATCTTCTGTTTTGGTCTGCCGATATAGATTTGGTTGGACTCACACAATTTTTATGTATTGCACGTGAGTGAGTAGTGGCGATGCTGAATGTGCCTAAGGATTTATTGTAACCACAAATTTTCTATCCGATAAAGTCGATAAAGTTACACGTTAAAAAGAAACCTGAGCATTTTGGGAAGAATAACTTTGTTACACTACAATACGCTTCCTCTTGCAAACTACCTTATTTTCCCCGTTCACACGAACTTTGCGGAGAAAGACTGGAATAAAAATTTATCCTGTTCGAAGATTACTTTTTGGTTGGCTTTATCCTCGCCAAATGAATGGTTTTTCTTTTAAAGAAAAAGTTACTCATTTACCACAAACTCTATTATAAAAAATAAAGTTGTAAAACCACCCAAGGTAATTTCCTATGTAGAAATGACACGAGAGGACCCAACTAGAAGTAAACGTTATGCAACTTTGAGTTGCACTTCTTCTTCTTCTTCTTCTTGTAATAAAAACTTTTGCCGCGACATTTCTTCAGCGGAAAACCATAAAAGTTTCACATAAAAAGATGATAAAGCGTAAGTACAATACTCCATCTTTCAAAACTTTCTACTTGTCGTTTTCAAAGAAAAAAGGGGGATAAAAATCCTTAGGATATTTTCCACTTTTCCCTGATTAAACTTTACCTGTACTATGGCTCAAACACATCATATCAATTTTCAGCCATGTAAGATGCATATTAGGGCTTGGAGTAATTTCCCACAAATCGGCCTTTCCCTTTCTTTAAGACTAATCCAAGCTCGTTTTCTGCCGAAACTGTGAGCTTCAATTCATTGATGGAGTATGATGGTATCATATGCTTATTTGATGAACGGAAAAACTTTCCTTCTGTAAAGAAAGCACTATGAATAGAAGAAGCTGGAACACATCAATGAAATTTAAGGAACCTGGGTCAAACACACATCCAATGTGATGCAGGATGCCAGTTTCCTCTAGGTAGTCTTATGAAAATGCTTTAAAAAAGTTCATTCGGCCAAGAAAATCTTTCGCTTCTAACTTTACTTTATGCGTGTCCTCTGACTTTTCAGCAAAGGATGGAGGCTTCAATCATTTTCATTCAAAATACCAGTTTGTGGGTTAGTCAATGTTAGGTATAATACGTACTTTTGGAAAACGCACGATAGGTCTAGGTGATATTACGTAATTTATTTTTATAAATTAAAGCGCCATGTACATCTAGTAGAGTTTACTAATAGTAATCGTCTAAAAAGAAACTATATACGTCAAATATAAGTTGAAACCTTAATATATATTGTTTTAAACTTCTTCTCTAAATTATATCCTTCTGCATTTCAACTTATCATTTAAATCAATGGGTAAGTCATTGGTAAATGCATTTACGGTATTTATCTTGTTGGCAAATACGGTTGCATTGGGGGCTTACAATAAATTACGTCTGATTTGCATATAGTGTGCAGCTTCAAAGTCAGTTGACAAGGCGAGATAAAGGAAAGAGAATACTATACTTTTAGTGACTCGAGAGGCAGAGTGGTATCACTGGCATACTGCCAGCGTACTTCAAGTTAATAAAATGCATTTTAAATGAAGAGTCAAATTCTTTAGTGTACCTACCAACTTTGTCTATCTCTCACATAACTCTCCATATGCTTGCTTGTTCCAACCCACCACCGTAAAACCTAATCCAATTGACTATATTTTTGTAATTAAAACGAGATCAAAGCATTGAGTTAACACTTATACGTGGCTGTAAGGTTCTCTCAAAAGTTATAAAGCAAGGTTCTTGTCCAATTTACCGTCTCTCTTGAAATTCATTCATCAGCCTACCCGCTCCAGTATCACATTCGGAGAAATGGGATTTCTTCAGAGGCAACAAGAACTCTGGGAAGTTTATTTTGAACTATAATGTACAATAAAAATGTCATATTCTGTTCTCCTTGCATTGAGCAGCGTTAACCACCCACACTTTCGAGTGTCTTTTATTTCTTTATTAGTCTCTAATGTCCTTTTTTGTGGGCCGGCTAACAACTTAGCAAGGTAATTTAACCAGGAGCTATTTATTAAGAGGAGAAAAAGAGAATGAGTATTAAAGCCAATGAGCCCCGTAAATGGGGAAAAGAGAAAGAGACAAAAGGAAAGAGAGGGGAACTCAATCAGCCATAAACAAGCCCCTTTTTTATGTGACACCTCTTTTACGATGAATTATGGACGCAGCCAGAGAGAGAAAAGTCCCATTTATGTACAACCATGTGCACACAAAAATCAGTGTCTTATATATGAAACGAGTATTATGATGTGTACGCAAACCGAACGGCAACATTTTACATGTACATAGGTACTCCTGAAAATGCAAAATAAACTTATAACATTACAACCGCTTAAAACACATTTAGTGGAAACAACATGCGATATTTAAAGCTTGAGAGCCCACTTGCGCCTTTCCTGCGTGAATGAATTTACGTTTTATATTTTTGCCCTTTCTACATATATGCGCCTAGGACTTGGATGGAATGGCGGAAAGTAAAAATGGAATGTACGCGAGTGTAGTAATAAATAGAGTATTTCACAGTACTTTTGTTACTTTTCTGTGAGCCAAAGTAACACCTAATTTTCTCTTTGGTCTCAGCCCCACTGCCTAAATATAAAACCATTTTTATCATCTACCATCGTGATCATCGACTTTACTTGAAATGTGCACGAAAGTAGTGAGGTAGTGAAAAGGTACACACATGAAAATAACTTCACTGTCCATTACATTCGTACCTGTCTTCCAACTGAACGGGGGAAAACAAAATGGCCAATGAAAACTAAAACTACTTTATTTCTCTAGTGCAATTTCCCGCCTTTCAAAGCAATAATCACATAATACAAACTCAGAGAAAATATATATTTTTCTACGAGGGACATAGTATAACTTTTATCGCATCACATTTTTTCGACGGCCCATTACTTTGGTTTCATTATTGGCTTTTGTAATATTATCTCCTTCACTTCTGCACCTTTCCCTGGAGAGAATCACAACGCGGAAAAATATTTTACTATGTAGTCATAGAGAAACTTGAACAAAAATGAAAAAAAAAAGAATATTAGGCATCTTCATCAAGTCGTGAAAAAAAAACTTGAAAATAAAGCAAAAAAATCAGCAATTGAGGTACTTTCCCCTCGTATGGCAAATCCTTTAAACAATAATTCTCGAGGAAAAAAGTGCCACTTTTTGCACGCTCTAATAAAATGCTTTCATTTTCTTTACACACATTTTGATATGAATGGTAGGAGACTTCACTTCTGCACCTTTCCCTGGAGAGAATCACAACGCGGAAAAATATTTTACTATGTAGTCATATAGAAACTTGAACAAAAATTAAAAAAAAAGAATATTAGGCATCTTCATCAAGTCGTGAAAAAAAACTTGAAAATAAAGCAAAAAAAATCAGCAATTGAGGTACTTTCCCCTCGTATAGCAAATCCTTTAAACAATAATTCTCGAGGAAAAAAGTGCCACTTTTTGCACGCTCTAATAAAATGCTTTCATTTTCTTTACACACATTTTGATATGAATGGTAGGAGAAAGAAATGTTGTGCAAGTTTTAGTGGCCCAGATTTCTTTTTAGTTGCCTTTTTTCTTGCTTCCATACTTCTTTTTTTGCCTTTTGCTCCCAAATGTTTTACCGTGAAAAAATGTTATAAGGCTTGAAAGGAATTGGAAAAGAGGGGAAAATAAGTGCTTTAGTCTTAGCATGCCCACCTACTGATATGGATTGTATAACAATAGTTCACTTTTTTGTTTTATATCTCTCTTCCCTTTACTGCTCGTAGGATAAAGGAGTTAGACAAAATAGAAACAAAAACGCTCTATTAGCTTTGACTTGCACTAGAGAAGGAGAAAAAACTGGAACAAAAAGTTCATTTTTTGAAGTAAATATACGGGACAGGAAAGGTTATTATTCCTTTTTTCTTGGACGATAAGACTCCCAGTCAGTGTATAGGCAAAATAACGGCGTAACTTTATTTAGCCCACATTATGTAATAGTAACGGTTTCTACTCGTACAGCAGTGGAATATGTATTCAGTTACTTATAGGAGATTATTAGCTGTATAAGGTGTGTTTGTGTTCCCTCGTACAAAATCTTTGTGTGGTCGGTCATGGACACACTGTTCAGTCCTCTGAACCCTTACAACAAATAATCATGGCAACAACAAAGTAAAAACTGGCCCAACAAGAAATTTTTATCAGCGAGGACGCACATCACTGGTCCCAATAACAGAGGACAACTTTCTTTTTGCAATATTTATTTTTGCCTGAAAATATATTGTCTTTGAAAGGGTTAAGCTCATGTTCATGCAAATAGCCACTTTTATGACCCCGCATATAAAAAACTCCACTCCAGATAGACCTTATGAGAATCCTATTGTTGGTTTTTGGAATTCCTCACCCGGGTTAGTCTGGGCGATATAGCGGATGAAAAAATGAACAGGAGGAAAGTATGTATAAATTTTGTTTCGAATCACAACAGAAAAGGAAACCCCAACGTCGTTGCAAGCAAAGAAAGAAGAGGGTAAAAACTATGAGAGGAAGTACATATTCGCGAATCGCTTTTTATGCTTGAACAGGTCAACAGAAAACTAAAGTAATGAAAAGACGTGTATGCAAAAACACGAAGCTATAAAGGGAAATGCTACTAGATGTTGGAGTTTATCGGGAAATATAAAGTAGTTTCTGCGTCTCCCGTAATATTTTCAATTCGCTATACAGCTAAAAAAAAGTTTTAAAAATGTTGAAACGCAAGTGTGTACCTTTTTACACAGGCAGGGAGTTTGTGCACGTGCTTCACCGATTCTGAGATTTTTCTCTGTTATAACTGGTTCAGCGAATGGGATAAAAGGAAAAGAATGAGATAGCATTTTAGAAAAAAGATGAAAAAGATTTAGGCTCCCGTTGTTCTCTTTCTGAACACTGAACAGTAAGTGTGAAATATGAATATAAAATAGTTTATGTGCTCCCAGCCCAGATGAAGCCTTTCTGTAGTCGGCGAGAACTTTCGTTTTCAAAAAGCGTTAGTTCGACCAAAAAACGGAAACAGGGACAATCAACGAAGAAAGTAGAAACCTCTGCTGAAAAGATAATACTTATAGTACACTTATACATATGTATAGAAATCGTAAAAAAATATAACAAGGAAATGAAGTAAGGAAGCAGAGAAAAATGTGCAGAGTGTCAACTTGATGGATCAAACACAGTCGAGAGTTTTAATAGTCGAGGATTAGGGGTATAAATTGATCGGGTATTGCGGAGACTTATTTATATATACAAAGTCTTTGACATTAAAGATTAAAGGTGGATTCTATTTGTCGACTTTTGAAAAAGAAAACATTTTGTCGCCACAAATTCTAACCGATTTTGTCTATCATTATCATTAGTATGTTTACGTAGGCTCGTTTATACTTACACTGTAGGTAGCTACTGTAGGGTTACCTGAGTGTTTTACATTACTTAAATATTGAATTTCAATGCCATTTAAGCAAGAAAGTTGACTTTACAATGACAATAAGATTAACAACGTATGTTAATTATTACCTGCCATAGAACAAATGCGAATCAGTTATAAAGCATTCGACAAACTTGGCTTATATATTAAATATAACCCATACCCATACATGAATGCGCCATGAACTACTTTGGCTACACTCAAATGTGCAATACAAATACAGTGTATTTGCGTTCAATTTAAAGTAAAAACCAATCTGTCGAATCCCTCTACTTTACACTGTGGTAACAATCACTTGCCAAATATTACTTTGTAAGTTATTATAACTAATGCCACAAGTTATATTGCATTTCATGCTTTCACTTGGGAAATTTTCACCTGCCACTAGTATTTTCAAGAACAAGAGAGAGCTAGCAAATCTTTTTCCGTAAACAAACCACACATGTGCATACATAACAGCATTGCGAACCAAGGAAACACTTGTATATTAGAGCACGTAGGGAATATCAGAGAATTACAAGTTTATACGTGTCATCAGATGGAAAGCGGGTTTTTGTAATAATAGACCCCATTTCCTCCTTCCTATTTCTGATTTATCCCTGAAGAGAACTAGATGAGTTTCTTTTGTGCACAAACTGCGGTTATTTGACATGAAGCAGCGTGCAAAGTAATAATACGTAATAAGAAGGCTTCTCGTGGACTGGTACGCATGGAGTACCTACAAAGTTTATATTGGACATGCAAGTATGCGCAAGATGGAATGTGACGTGGTCGCGGAAAAAAGTTGGAGATGGTCGGATCCATCACGCATTTGTCTTCAACAAATCCATGCATACCTACACATATCTCTCCACTAACACGTACACTTTATATTAGGAAAAAGTTTTTGGAAAAAGTTAGAGTCAACTTCATACACTGCATGAGTATATCTAGATATATGTATTTGGTGATATCAATGTTGATATACTATTGACATGATATTGGAGTGTGAAAAGAAAACGAATGAAAAAAGGGAGAAAAGCCTCAATAGAATCCAAAGTAGGAATTTCATGCTTTCGAGTTTTTAGGAACTTTTCTCCTTTTTAATTCCCACAAAGTTATGACAATGCTCATGTTATTATATTCCCTATTGAATGGTTTATATCCTCTAACATATCATTAATGTCGATTAGTATTAGGGACAAAAACTTGTTTTATTTCATGCTCTTATAAAAAAATCTTGGTGTGAGAACTGAAAGAAGAAAGGAGAAATATTTGAAGTCTAAAAATATCGAGCACAGTGGAAAGCATATCTCTGAACCAAATATAGACCAATTCTTTTCTTCACAAAAACGTCTCTTTTGTTGGTATAAATAGGCATCTCCTACGATCAAGTTCTTTGGAGTCGTTTCCCCTCACAGTTTTGGCTCCTACGGCATGTTCAATCAGTACAAGTACCATCGTCACTCTTTTCTTTATGCTGTTTTGAAACGTGCTTTCTTCTGATCCAACTAGAACAGACACACAGTTTGAAGTAGCACTCCGTAATGTTTTGCAGCTCCCATTGAACTACCAAAGAAGGAATATCTCTTCGGCATACATACTTTTCGGTTTTCACTTGCCAACTTTCGCGCTTTCCTGTCCTTCCCGTTTATTTTTCGATTTCTGCAAGTAATGTGCTCATTGCCGACACTTTAATAATGCCTACACTTGTTCAATTCTGAAGATACATAACATATGCCTTCTTCCTTGTGCTCTCTCTCTCTCTCTCTCTAATACTCCAAAGTGGTTCAACACATAAGAATAAAGAGATAACGCAGAAACTTTCTTTTATTCTGCACTACATCTTATATATATTGGTTTTTGCAGAGAAAGAAGAAGGTGGAATACTTTGTAAAATACGATCACAGCTAAGGCCCACATTCTGTTGAACGGGAGAATCGCCGATCTTAGTGCAATGGACGAAAAAATAAGGAAAGGCATTTTTTCACTAGGAGCTAATGCAACGTGACACACGACGCATGAAACTGGCACACACTGAATTACTACCACACAAGCTTCACTACTTTTTTTTATTTTCCCTGCTAGTCGAAGAGACAAAACTATGCCTTCGACATTTTCGATTCTTGTCCGGATCAAGAAATGTTTTCCCTTCCATTTCACTCGTGATATCTGTAACTGCTTTATGCTTGTGTCGAAAGTGTGTGAAATTGTGAAGGCTTGCGTTTCGTGAACAAGGTTTGAAAAGAATGTGAGCCTTAAAAAAGCGCAAGAATCGACCGACTTTTTCTGCTTTTTGGTACATGACCGAAAGGTACATATAATAAAACGATGTCATAAGAATCCCTTTCTTTCATCACACAGCTGAAAAAACGTAAATCGAAAAAGGTACAAAATCACAAAGCAAGGTACGGAGTAAAAGGAAGATCTTGAGATTTTGTGTCCATCTCGTGTGTGATGTGAATGCATTATTATGTTCGATAACGCATTTGCCTGCAAAAATGGGACTCATCTCTGGAGATTCTTACGTACTTTGGATCGAAAATACTCCATACACGATCCACGTACAACAGCGCCCGTTGAACATATTTTTACATTTTTTTGTACGTGGACATGTATAAATATGTACCTTAACATATATGTATAGAATATTTGTTCTAACGTTTGTACGCCTTGTCCAATATCAGTACGCTTAGCGGCGAAAATGCAATATTTATGCGTGCAAAAGTATCTATTTGTCCAATACAGAAAAGTTGAAAATTTGGAATATCATGATTTTTGTTGCAGAAATACCGCCGAGTGTTATTTGGCACGCTTATTTTCATCCGTTTTCTTTGTGTGGTATTTCTATTGCATTACGATTTTATTTCAAAGACAAAGTGCGTATGTACCTATGTGATCATTACAAT
>JAHZMY010000636.1:0-14116 GCA_027743915.1 Seira sanloemensis
ACCTTTGTTATTTTCATTTTTTGACAACTTGACATTTCTTGTAGGTTATGCTTCTCATTATTACCGAGTTGAAACAAGAGGTTGTTAACACACTCTTGCAGAAAACAAGTTGATGGGGATGTACAATGCTGTGTGCGAATAAATCGCTGTTCAATTTTTGATACCTTCGAATCAGCAAGGATATCACATGAAAGAATAAACTTGCCATTACTAGCTAGTTCTTCTGTGCACAAAATTTATTTCAGTGGTTGAATTTCTCACCCCACTTAAAGTATTGTTCGACATCAATTTTTACGCCAACCCTAGCCTTCATATTTATATTTTTGCGTTTTATTCTAATTTTGTTTGGACTTTTCGAATCATTATGTACAGAAAAATGCGTTTACGAATCAATACCATTTTTTTATATAAACGAGCGTTCTTAAAGTGCATACTTTGAAAGAAAGCGCGACTTCTTTTATAAAAAAGCTCAAAGATTTGGGGGCCGAAAGAGGTGGAGTATTAAGTACTTAAAAGGTGTCCTGTCGTTGCCGTCAGTCTTTCAAGAGCAAATTTATTGACATCAGGATTTAAATGACGCTGTTTGAATAAATGATCGCCTTACGTATTTGTCTACACTTTGTCCACTGGTCATACCTGTGGTTTTCAGAGTAACGAAGCATTTACCCACATAATCATTATCAATACAGTCTCAAACATTAAATCGTTTCTCTTTCTTCGGGTAAGGGATGGTAGCTTTAAGTCCGCCTTAAACGATCATTAAAATGCCGCCGCACCTTTTGTAGTAAACTACTGTTTCAAACTTCAGCTCTCTCAGTAGATAATAGTGTTGTAGATAGGAAATATATGCATAATATGAATCTTCTTAAATCAAAGAAAGAGGTTTTATCTATACGTGATGAGTCTTTTTTATACTTTTGTTCTCAAATCTTGTTTTATTTGCCTGCAAGGATCGTTTGAAATGCTTAGCAGGTATGTGAAATGGGCAGTCTTCCTGCCAAAGAAATAGATAAAAAAAACCATTTCATGTTTATAATTTTGAAACTTAATACTTATTTTGACAGGATGGCATTAGCAGCAAGAAAAAAGGTTGAAAGCATATAGTATAATGGAATGCGTAGGACTGCAATTTATTTACAGGTGTAATTTTCCTTTTCTGCTGAAATCCTAGAGTCTTTCTAGAATTGTCGAACGTTGTGCTGCCCTTTTCTGGGGAAGCTTCCGTTCAATACCATGATCAAAAATGGACCCAACTCACATAAAACTTAAATAGAAAACATGCATCTATATGGTACAAAATTAAAAGGAAACTTTTTTATTTCCAAAATGCTCAAAAGAATTATTTTGACAGGTAAAAATTGTTCCGATTTCCAAAAATGGACGTGCTTGATGGTATCTTGCAAAGACAATCAATCGAGCCAGCCATGAACAGTATTTTTCTATTCTTTCGTGCTTTTGATCTTGTTAGCGCATCAATGGGCGAAAGTCGAAATGGTTAGTCGTGTCACCATGATTGGATAAAGAGCGACGATGAGAATTTAGGTAATTTAAGTTGTTAATCAGGAGGTGATATATGTAATTGAATTGTCAAATGTGTCTACTTAATTGGAAATTATATGTGTTGTTAGAAAGAAAAAAACTCTTTTACTGAACATTTTGCTGGCTACCTATTATTTGTACTTACGATGTGATGGAGCTGATGATTTTAGCACCGTAATTTCTGTACAAGAATACTCACAATAAGGTTTAATTTTAACCTCATGAGATATACTCATTTAAGTAAAACAATGGCCATTGCTTATCTTAATTGAGTTCGATTTATGGCGTTTTAAATTTTCCCAAAAACTGCACCAGTTATGAAATGATTTCAATTAAACTAAACTAAATTTGAGAAACTTTATTACTTGACTCTAAAGCGAGATGCATAAAAGGTAACAAAAAACAAGTGTCTTGAATAAGAATATTCTAAAGTAGTAAAGAAATGATTTATCCTAGGGCGTTCTTATAGAGAGTTTTCATTATGTTGATGTTGGTGATGCTGAAAGCTCGTTTTTGGTGATGGCGATGACGGTAATGATGACGTTCAAAAAATATTGAAGTCTGCGGACAGGTGAAATAGATCGCTCCCTTTTAGAGATCTTTCTTCAAAAGTTACAAAAACGAATGCCGAAGGCTTCAATCAGATTGGGAGACGAGATGTTTAATCACGTTGTCCTTCTTTGGAGATGACACAAGAAATAAATTTGGCAGCTACTTTAGATTTGAGTTTCCTCGATGCGCATGAAAGTTGGGTCGCGAACGCATGGTTGCACTTATTGTCTTTCCTTTGAGTTTCTTCTGAAAGGACTGGTTCAGCGATTTTTAAATTCAATTATTGCTGACCGATTGAATTAACAGTAATAGCGGCGTCCACACCCTCCTCTATAGCGGTAGCCGGGACGGTAGTAGTAATAACGACGATGACGACTGCGACCGGTGATAAGGTTGAATAATGTGACTGTTGCAATGAGACCAACTAAACCTTTCAAAAGACCCATTTGTAATTTTGCTGCTAACGATAAAGAACAACCAAAAAACTACTTTTTAAAAGTGCAACTTTTAAAACTATCTAAAATATAGCTAGGTTTTACTGAGATGCAGCTCAATGTTTTGTGTGGTGTACCTACAAGCTCTAAGTTTGTACTTAATGACTGTGCTAAATACTCTTGCCTATTTATTCTAGTTTAAAAGTGCATGGGCTGATGAATATGAGTAACGCAATTTGTTTGTGGCTACACCACCGCATTTGAAAACAATGAACAGCATTTAGCTATAAAAATGAAATGGGAAATATCCAAGAGCGGTGACTCATGAAGAACTGTAGGAAAAGAATTAGGTATTCATGTAAAGCAGCATAAAAAATTATGTTCAGTTTACATGCGCATGCTGACTTGTGGGTATTTTCCATAACGTTACTTTATGTCAAATTAAAACCGTATTACATTAGTCATGTAATTAACTCTGATATCTAATGAGACGGTCCTGCCCTTAATGAGACGGTCCTGCCCTGAGTCCTGATCATTATTTATGACATATTTATTGAAGTCCAGGGCTCTATCATGCATCTCCCATCTTGTACTTTGTATCCATATTAAATGTTTTGATTAATAAGTTGTTGCTATAGCGTTAACAATGACTTTTACAGCAGCAAATTAATGGGTTCCCTAAAACTTCTGGTATCTATTTGTTATTGCTCACCTACACAGTGCCGGCTACACTCAACCGACGACATGACCTTCGTGTCATGTGTGTGTGGGCCCATCTATGTGTCTATGACGTTTTTGTATATAAAAATTATAGGGTTTCTTGAATTATAGCGGTCTAAAAATAAGAACCCGGTAATGGATTTCAAAGTGATTCAAAAGTGTTTTATCTCAATGTAATGGCGTTGTCAATAAGTGCTACAGCGTCTCAGTCAGTCGATAACAAATGCTTAAATGTTTATGAATTAGTAAGTAGCATGCTCACTTTGGATGTTTTGATAAACACATTAGACCTTCCTTCCTCTCCTGACAATGAGCTTGGAATATGGATTTGGGCTTTTCAAGTTCAAGATCCACTTTTATATGGTAATTTTAAAAACGTTTCTGGTAACATGATTTCCTTCACAATTCTGAAATTCTACGCGATGTTAATGGGACTTTACCCGGAAGATGAGTCCTTCAACTCCAAATATTTTCTTGTACGAGCATTCAAGCGAATATTATACCTACTTTGGAGGCTTGTCCTGGCCTTCCAGACATTTTACTCCTTGTATTTGCAATGGACCTATCTGCAAATGTATATTAATCCAGCTCCCACCGCTAGTAAATACAAACCCCAAAGAGCTACCGGACTTGTTGGAATCCTATACGTTCTGACGCCAATGGTCTCAGCGGTACCATTGGGAGCCATCAGAGGGATATTATTACTGCTTGACCTGACCAACTTTTGTGGATACCGGAACAAAGTAAGGCAAATAGAATCAAATTTACGAAGCTTCAACTTAAGGTACCCCTACAACAAAGGTTGGAGAGGCTGGACAAAGAATGAACTGGTGTATGTGGTCATGATGATCATTGCAACAGGGAGAAACTATCTGAGAGCACACGCCATTGAGCTCAACACTAGATCCGGATGGACGAGTAAAAGTACAACTCACATCAAAAGGCCATGGCACAAGCAGCTTAACTCGTATTCAAAGGCATTCACAGTGGAATTGACAGCTTTAGACGCGTTTCCTCTGATTGTCATCTACTTCCTTGGATGGTTGACAAATTGTATCTCAATATTGAATTCCAGAATACAAGTCATCTTAACGGAAGACATGAGAAAGGAGCGAATTTTTCATTCTCTTCGCTTTTTCGATGACATGGCAAAGTTATTGAAGGCTGCGAGGGCAATAATTGGGATTATAATTTTTGTCAACTTTGGGATCTGGATGCTAATACTGAACTTTGACTCTTTCTTTGCCCTTTCGCTGACAAATAACAATATGGGAAAGTACACAAACTTGCTGGCCATTACGTCACAGTTAAATGTGGCATGCACATTTTTACGGTACCTGTGCTTAAATAATGCCGTGTACGATCTTGAAAAAATTGTAAGAAAGTTTTTCATATACAACCTAACTAAAGTATAATTTGTTTGCTTTTACACTTTTATATAAAAAGGATTTTTTATATATGTACATAGGAGGCAGAAGTGGACAAGTCTATCTTGAAGGTCTTGACATTCAGTAGACTACAGGAAAAGCGGAAGAAATGGAATCATTCCCCAATTCTGGTTTCTCTTAAAAATGATGAAGAGAGATTAATGTTGCATTTTCTAGAAACAAGCAGCAACTTGGCATCATTCAATGTCTCTGCGTGTAATTTTTTTCACCTAAATCGAACCACATTTGTTGAGGTAGGAGATGTACAATTTTAAATAGTAACATAGTAAGTACGTCAAACATTTGATCAACATTTAATTCTTGTATGTAATTTAAAGGTTGGAGCACAAGTAGTAAACTATTTATGCATCCTCGTCCAATTCAAGCTGTCTATGATGACCATTTCTGCAAAGGTTGCAGCCTCAAATGCATCTTCATCTTAAGCTTAAAATGAAGCATGTTTTGCATATTTAATACAATTAAAAATATTATTGAACTGCATGATTCTTTTAATAAACAATAAAACACATCACCACTGCATGTGATTATAAATAAACATTTATGGAATCACCTAGTTTGATTTTGTATTCTTTGTATTTTGTATATTTGGTGTTAGATTCTCGTGCAACATTTTACGAATACATAAAAATGTTTTTTTTCAATTACAATTGCATTCACGGTTGACATTTTGAATGTCATCGGGGAGAAGAAGTAAATAACATAAACAGCTTCAAATTCTTATCAAAATATTATCAACAAATTCACATTAGCCATTTTCACTTAAAATGAGAAAAAGTACTGCGAGTAATGGACTTGACAAAAAAAAATCCTTATCTTCATCTTCCATTGATGCATATTTACTTCTTCTGGTGAATAAAAGGTCGAATAACGTTCTAAGGTGAAAGTTAACAACTACAAATGCAAGGCTCGGTTCTATGAGAAGGTTGAACTGTTTTCCTCTTCTGACATCTGAAGGAAACATAATCCGATGCAAGAAAATGCACAAGTATGTTTTCATAAGATTTTTTGCTCATTTGATGGGCCTAGCCGCAGACTATTTTCTTCCAAACGTGTATTTGAAAGTTGTATACTGTCTTTGGCGAATATTTTTGATTACATTAAACACCTTTACAATCAACGTTTACATTACCTATCTTAACGTTCAAATTAGAAATAGACTTTCGAGCTGATAAAAGAAATATTCGTGCAAATCCTTTTGTTCAGGTTGTGTTTGTTCTCACTCCACTTTTCACCTACATTCCAATTTGTATCCTCCGTGTAACTTTACTCGTTTGCAACCTTCTCAACATCAAGAAATACAAAGTAACGCTGACGAAGGCATCAACTACATTTTTTGATCTTCAAAAGAAGTATCCTGAGCTAAAATTAGGTTCAAGTGGCCGGGCAGAGAAATTATCGAAACATGAGTTTTTCTACATTTGTGTTATGCTCATCTCCTTTTCGAGAAGTTTCTTATGGGCATACGCCGTTGAAGAGTCGATCAAAGCTATGGGACCCAGGCACGTTTTCAAAAACATTGGCAAATTACCTAAAGTCAATATTTACAGAGCTCGTTGCATTTGACGCGCCAGCCCTGTTTGTCCTCTTTGTATTTCAATGGATGGAAAGCGCAATTGGAAACTTGATTTCTGGGCTTGACCATCATTTGCAGAAGAGTGAAAGTTTTACCAATAAAAGTGAACTTTTGCCCCGGAGATGTTTTACGGCCAAGGAAGCCCTGGAATACTATGAAGAGCTTAACCTGTTATGGAAAATTGTGAGGGGAATGGTGGGTCGAATAGTTTTGATAAATTTTTCAGTGTGGATGATCTCCCTCAATTTCATAAGCTTCTTCGCCCTGTCCACCGGAACTGAGTTGGGGATCTGGTCCACATGGTTTCGTCGATTGGCTCAGGTGCATGCTGCCAGCACTCTTGTCAGATTTCTCTTGATTGATAACGCTGGTAATGACCTTGAGAAAAAGGTAAGCTGTGAATGCAATTAGGTTGACCGAATGCATCAAGTCGATGGCAAAAACAAATTGAATATATGTATTATGTATGTATTATCACGAAAATTATCTGTGTTTTAGGCTGAAGAAATTGACAGAAGAATTTTGATGATTCTTGCCCAATACAAGAAGTGCCCAACAGTCTCATCTGCAGACAAATCTCTAGATGAAAAAAGCAATGATTCCATAAAGAAGGAGGAATTGTATTTTACATATTTGCTGGAAAAAGATGTCTACATTCACTCATTTAGCGTGTCTGCCTGCGGTTTCTTTGGACTACAAAGAACTGCTATTCTAAAGGTTTTTTACAGTTTAAAAAAATATGCAGATGTGAAGCGGTTTGTTGAAGTATTTTATGTATGTTTTTTAAATTCAGATTTTACACACCGTGATCACATTCTTAATCATATTAATTCAGTGGAGGATGGGAACCGAAACTCCAAAAAGAAAAGTCGTTTAAAGACATTTTGACGAGAAGTCATCAGGTTGTCGAATATCGTAATTATGAAAATAGCTAATTAAATTGACTTCTAGCTTTAAACGTTTTCCAAATCAATTTTTCTGTGTTCAATAAATGCGCCATTTACTTCTGTTGAGAATTTTTTTTCGTGAGGTGCAAACCGTAAGTCAACCATAATACATTTTATATGAACCTAAGCCTTTGTCAGCATTTTCTCCCATCGAATGTCTTTATAACTCCTGAGTACATTAAGTTGTGATATAATTATATTCTGATTTGTCACCCAAATTCGTATGGATCACAAGTGAATTTAAAAACCAAGAAAAAATTGCATAAACTTTTACGAGATAATGTGTAGTCTTTGTTGATAATATTGTGATCTAAAGTTAATTATTGGAATTTGTAAGAACTCCGTGTCAATAAAACTGCAGTAAACCAAATTTACAACTTCATTGTATTCATTTACCCACCGTTGGTATACTACGTAGTGACTTGTAGAAAAAAACTTTTTTGACATTCTTTCATCTTATTGTACGACAAGTAAGTGAGATCACAAATGCTACTACATACATATACTAGAACAAGAAACTTGAATAAATTACTGCTTTGTATCTATCTATTTTTAATAAGTTCATAATGTCGTCCACCAAATCGAACGTGAACTCATCCGACGGAAATATTTGGAGTTTCAAACGTCGTAAAACATTTAAACAACGAGAACAGGAGTCAGAGAGGATGAGGGAGTTGCATCCGATAAAAATTCCAGTAATCATTGAGCGCTACAAAAAGGAGAAGATGCTACCTCACTTGGACAGATCGAAATTCCTNAAGATGCTACCTCACTTGGACAGATCGAAATTCCTAATTCCTGCACATGTGGAGGTTGCTGAATTAATGCAAATTCTAAGGTTATGATAGACATGAAAATTTTATGATGGAATTGAAAAACTACAAAAAGAATTCAAAAATATGTTTTAAATATGTTTAAATTAATATTTCAGACGCCGTATGGAACTTCATCAGTCTCAAACCTTATTTCTCCTAGTGAATGAGAAAAATATCCCAGGAAATACAGAGACAATGCGAGATATCTACGAGAGGGAAATGGATGACGATGGATTTCTCTACATTCTGTTTGCTTCTGAATTAGCCTTTGGATCTTGAGCCTTTGAGCGTTAAGGTATTTAAAAACATTAGTGAAAAAAACTTCTGTTTTCTTGTGAAAATTGATTTTAAGAAAGTGTTGTATATACTCACATTTTATTCTTAGATAACAATCGGTTTGTTCTAAGCGTAATAAAAGTTTTAAAGTAATAGTTGGCAATAATATATTGAGTAATTGGTAAATAGTGTAGCAAAATTACACACTCCTTGATTAGCAGATGAATTACAATACTGCAGTAACTTCCATCACGTGCATTCGTGGCTATCCATTTGATAAGTTCTGTTGTATTTAGAATCAAGAATATCAATTTTTATATCACCACAATTTTGAGTATATGTAGATACATAGACAAATTTGCTAACCTGTAACTCTGGTATATACTCCTGGTTTGACCCCACAACCCTGTAAAATGAGTTACAGTTACATCAATTCTAAAGTCTATGCTATTTATAATACGTGATGTAATTCTAGGTCTGACGTACCTGTCCCCAACTCACAATCCCAATTTGCACATAACGACTAGCCATATCAGAGTTTTCAAAAGTTTGAATTCCATTTTTATTTTCGCCTTCCGCAATAACTAGTGGTCCGCCTGAAAATATTCCAAGAAATGCATAAGTCTTGCTTTCAAACGTCCATTTAACAACCAAACCTATATTTGCTAACCTGAATCTCCCTGTAAGAAGAAAAAGATAAAACGGTTAATTTTAGATTATTGAAATTATCCGATAGACAAATGCATTTTGAAAGTAGTTTACCTGACATGCATCTTTGCCTGGAGTGTGAGCACACAACATTCTACTTGTTATGGAAGGATAATATTCTGAGCATTCCTCGTTACTGATCACCTCCACTTCAGCTTGAAGCAAAGTTGACGAAACATTTCCTTCTACAATGCAATTTAATATGTTATATGCAAATGCTAAATTATAATGTGATAAAAGTTTAGAGCTAACCTTCGCTAGTCAGACCCCATCCGGTTAGCGTCGCATTCTCTGCCACGTATTTTTTCTGATGAAATTTTTCGTTAGACAAATGCATTTTGAAAGTAGTTTACCTGACATGCATCTTTGCCTGGAGTGTGAGCACACAACATTCTACTTGTTATGGAAGGATAATATTCTGAGCATTCTTCGTTACTGATCACCTCCACATCAGCTTGAAGCAAAGTTGAAGAAACATTTCCTTCTACAATTCAATTTAATATGTTATATTCAAATGCTAAATTATAATGTGATAAAAGTTTAGAGCTAACCTTCGCTAGTCAGACCCCATCCGGTTAGCGTCGCATTCTCTGCCACGTACTTTTTCTGGACGTCATTTTCTGTGGGTAGACAAACCGGAAGGATTGACGCCCCCGATGATCCTGAAATATCGACGGGCTCACTCAGGCGAATCAAAGCTGCGTCATAGTCCAGTCGAGACGTAAACTTTTTATGGATAATGATATTTTCAACGGTACGGCGCACTTCCATTTCTGTAAACCCTGTGTCTCCAACTGCAGTGACGTTGAAAATGACGTCAAGGTTATAAGGCGTTCTTCCTTGCACACAATGTGCCGCTGTGAGAACATATTTGTTGTTGATGAGGCTCCCACCGCAAAATGGGGTTGAGCCTCCTTTCCGCACAAGGCCCGATTGCCAGGGGAAGTTCAGTATATTAGCCGGCTTTCCTCCTACCACTTTTTGGCCCACCTTTCCACAGTCTAATAAACCAAGCTGAGCATAAATATCCTATCCCAATTTGATATTATAAATCGGGTCAATGCCTTACGTACGACACATGGTGGCGTTCACTTCCGACTTTGGAAACGGAGATTCCTCTTCGTGAGAACTTTCCTTGCAAACAAGCCTACATCTGAAGCCAACATCTGAGAACCAGGCACTACTCGAAAATGATATCGTCACATTGTCAGCCAGAATGGCTTCTTTTGGCCCTTTCTTCCCACAATACCTAAATTGAAATTGATTTGAAGTATGAATTTGCTTTTGAGAGCAAAAGATATTGCAACTTGATCCTAACCTAGACAAGGAACCATTGTTATCCACTATATCCATGTGGTCAAAGCAGAGAAAGTCTGTGAGCTGAAAGTCCATGCAATTTATACCCATGTTGCACTCGTTGGCCTGAAAAATCAAAGTCACGAAGTCAAGAGGAAGAGCTACGCAATAAACTGATTGCTTACCTCAAACTTCCATAGGCATTCTACAACACAAGAAAATTTGTTTAATTATAGATATTACAAAATTAATTTAGCTTTGCCCCTTATTTTTTTACCTTACCGGCATTGTTCGGATATTTCATTTTCTTAAATCCTGGAGTTTCTATAAAGTATTCGTCGCCTGCTTCAAATCGTTTGATAGCTCCACAAGGCAAAGCTAGATACAAAAAATATTAGCTTGTTTGTTACTTTTAGCGCAAAACTTATAAGCTAAATATATATACTATATTTAAAATATATTTACTTGGTGGCTTGTTTCTCTTGATGGGTAAAATCGTCGGTGGAATATTTGCTCCTTCCTTGGTTGGCTGCGATTCCTAAACTTTAAAAATTGACCACTTTACAAGACAAATTCGTAAATTATTTTTAAAAATTGTCAATTCTTGCATACGTCAACATTTACTAGCAATTCTCCCTCTCCACCAACTGCTACTGCAAAATTGTAAAGAATTGCAAATGCCCAAAATGTCAAGGACATTTTTCCCTAGATTAAGAATAATTTTTATTATTAAACAGACGGTATTGTGTTCAGAAAAAGCTTCCCAAATAATTTAATGTCAAACCTTTCGTTTTATAACAGTTAGTTCCTTGCAACACATTTTGAATCTTTCTTCAAGGAATAAACTCACTTTCCTTTTTCAAAACTTGCAACAAAAATTATTATGATAATTTGCTCAGAAAATTTTTTGCAAGTAACTGGCTTCTCATAACGCATTTAAATTGTTCTTATGTGTAGCTGTATTTTGCTACTTTCATCTAAAAAATATGCCGTGCCTGCATACGTAGACGGATGGTAGAACAGACGCCAACTCATTGTCACACCATTTTTATTTCCTTGTTACTCATTTCAAGCAAACGAGGGCATCTTCTCATACATTCATACATGAATCAGCCAGAGAGTACCAGTAAAAAAGATGAATCTTTCTTTAAGGAATAAACTCACTTTCCTTTTTCAAAACTTGCAACAAAAATTATTATGATAATTTGCTCAGAAAATTTTTTGCAAGTAACTGGCTTCTCATAACGCATTTAAATTGTTCTGGTGGGTAGCTGTATTTTGCTACTTTCATCTAAAAATATGCCGTGCCTGCATACGTAGACGGATGGTAGAACAGACGCCAACTCATTGTCACACCTTTTTTATTTCCTTGTTACTCATTTCAAGCAAACGAGGGCATCTTCTCATACATTCATACATGAATCAGCCAGAGAGTACCAGTAAAAAAGTTCTGCTCTCGCGTTTTTTATTTCTGCTCAAACCATTGTCGAATGAAGGGAAATAGGTAGATGAATCACTTTGCCGAATGTACTACTTGTTTTATTGTTTTACAAAGGTTGCAATGTTGCCAACCAGCCCCCTTCATTTATCCAGACGCATGATTCATGTGATTAACCCAGTTTCCGATGAAAAGTATTTTATTCAAGTAAAGCCTACCGTGATAAACGTCATATTATATTGTATCTGATTAATACTGTTACAGAGAATTTTAGTGCGCTGTACAGAATGAGCGTTTTTATTGCGTCCCTACCCCTGAAAGAGTGAGAAAATGACGCAGACCCCCATGGGACACATTATGAGCAAATAAAACCAACGACAGATTTGAGGCGGACATTTTCGATATAATAGTGCAAGCTGTAATGATGAAATTGAAACCGAAAGCAAAGTCATTTCTGCGCGGGAGGTAAACCCTTGACAATGCTACTGCTTGTAAAGGTCATTCATGAATATGAAAGAAGGACGTTGTAACAAAATATTACTTTAATAGCAATTTTTTAATCAGTCGTATGAAAAATATTAATAAAATATTTATTATACATAGAATGTTTTGGAACACAGGAACGCTAAACTATAGTTTGAGTGTTAACTGCAGAATTTTCCGTCAACAGTGTGCATTCTGATCCAATCTAGAATTTGTTTAAAGGAACAAAATGGAATGATTGTCAATTCATATACCGACTACGTATGTACATATTGTTACAATTCGATGAGTACAAACGAACTGCTAGATTTATGGAAACTTACAATTGAAAGAGGTGACTCGTGAAAATACACCCGGATTCAGTCTCAACGCACAGCCTAAATTAATTTTACATTTTTAGGGAAGAGTAAATTATAAAAAAATATTAAACATTTTATACCGTAGCCCCACGATGTAACTCCAATTTGTTCATATCGCCCAGAATCCTTTCTCTTTGAAATTAGAGGTCCTCCACTGTCACCTGAATATGACATCATTTAATTTCAAGCATAATTTCATACGCTTTTAGAAAAGAAGCGTTTTAGCGGAAAATATACCTGCACAAGTGTCACGACCACCCTCCGGGTACCCTAGAAATCAATCGTGTCTTGCTTTACATGTTTTTAAACTAATTTTGATTTTCAGAGTGGGTGGGTCTTTATTAGCATTTACCTGCACAAAGCATGTTATCCGTAACTTGGGGTGGTTCTGGGGGTGTGTGACTGTGATAGTCGTTGCAAGCTTGATTGCTGTACACCACAAGAGGAACTTCTAACAGCTTCGGCGATTTCAGAGCTCCAAAACCTCCTCGCTTGAAGATTTAAATTCAAAGCAAATAAAAATAAAATTCAAAGTTAGGTTTATTACTCTGCCAGTGTTTCCTTACCGTAGTTCCCCATCCTGCAGCCAAAACTTCTTTACCTATAGTAGGATATATCATGGAATTGACAATTTTATTGAACTAGTAATGCAAGTTATACAGCTTCTTTTGTCTTTTGCGAAAATTGTAATAGTAAATCAAACCTTGGTATAATTCACTCTCTGAATTCGGTAAACAGATAGGGGTGAAGGTGGGCGCTTGAATCTCAACCGGACGGTCCAATTTAAGCAAAGCATGGTCTTCAAATATAAAATTGTTTGACTTTTACCTCAATCCACATAAATAAACTTTTTCACAAGTTCTTTAGAATACTTTCATGTACGCTTTGTATGAAAATCTCACCACCGTAGAAAGTTGACTCCATATAATAATGATAAGGAATTATT
Source organism: Seira sanloemensis (assembly GCA_027743915.1). Classification (NCBI taxonomy): domain Eukaryota; kingdom Metazoa; phylum Arthropoda; class Collembola; order Entomobryomorpha; family Entomobryidae; genus Seira; species Seira sanloemensis. The sequence continues at coordinate 13,535 of JAHZMY010000636.1, forward strand.
TCTTCAACTCCACGTCTAATAGTGGGGCCCACTGTCTCCGTGTCGTTGAAAAAGTCGTGTTCATTTAGAACTATTACAATATCGTCAAGGTCCTCACTGTTTAATTAGTAATTAAGTGTATAAATGAGAAAATCATAATGATTTGGAAACATTTTCAGATTGGTCCTTACTCCTCAATACAGTGCATTGCTGTAAGAACAAATCGGTCCGAGATCAGAGAAGCCCCGCAATATGGAAGTCGTCCGTATTTGCTAAGAATTCCCAAAGTCCACGGGTACTGACCCACAAGAGTTTCGCGTCCACCTACAATGCGTCTGGTGCGATTTGCACCTGCCCCTTCGTTTGACATGCCACAAACTGAAAGACAGTAAAAATTAATGTAAGATTGTAAAATTTCATAAAGTTGAATAGATTGAAAAATATACGGCAGTCGGAGTAGGCTTGTGGAGGTGGTAGAGTGTCCTCAAACGTTTTCGCCTGCTCGTGTACTTTCACATTGAGCTTTCCGGAGGCAGCAGGTAATAAATTTGAACCAGTTGCCGTAAAATTGACTAGTCACAAATGAAGCATTTTAATATTTTG
>JAHZMY010000637.1:0-12709 GCA_027743915.1 Seira sanloemensis
CACAACTGAGCACCACGACTTCTCCAAGGAGGATTGGAAAAGTCAAGCTGATTTGATTTTGTATTTTTTGGTTGGTTTACTTCGAAACTGTTTCGTCGTATAGCCAGTAGTCGTGGAATAGTTTATTTATCCAAAAGGTGGCTATAATTATATCATTGCTTATACTTTTTTTGCAGAGCATCATCTCTAAACACATCGTGAGACATGGAACCGTTCTTTTTTTTTCCTTTCTACATGGAAATTTTAATGGGAGACGGAATGGCAGCATTCAGAGCAGAAAAGCCATGCCTATACACACAGAGATAGTGATGGTTTTGTTCTGGTTGTAGTAGTTTTAGAGGGTTTTCATAGAAAAAAACGGGTAATATGAATGTTCGTGTTGTGGAAGGTGCTATGTTTGGGTATGTTTGCGAAGTAGGAGGGGAGAGAAAAAGAATGGTGAATGTAAATGCTTTATTATTATCGTCATCATCATCATGAGCATCAACATGGAGGAAAAACTCTCTCGTCTTTCCTCCATCTTCAACTTGCTCGGCACGTGTAAGCTCAGCTCAGTCCACAAAACGCGTTCTGTCGATGGGCGAGGAGGGATAGGAAGGATGAAAAATGGAAATGGTGCGGGTATTCTCGAGAAAAAGGAAGATATAAGGCAGAAGTGCGCTGCACGAGAATTTCGGTTTTTGGGGGAAAATACTAGAAGTAAAAAAAACGCATGTGGAAATACACTAGGCATAAGCATTTCCTCTCGATTTTTTTTCGTCTTCTTAAAATGTCATGTTACGTGGAGATGTATAAACTTGGCACATTGCTACTACACATTCATATCTTGGAGACTTGGAGAAGACGTCCAAGACGAATGCGCCTGAATTTCACGAGCATTTAGGAGAAAAAGGGAAATGAATATGAAGCAAAAGTGTACTCGCCTTCGTATGAGGATATAAATGTAGGGTCTAATGAAATTCAGAATGCAGATTAGTACGAAGAAAATACTGGAACAGATAAAATGCTTGAGTACGACTTTGATTGTACTTTTTGATTAATTCTCTCTTTTTTGTTTCTCGTGTGAGATAGAAATGAAGCCTCCGTCGGGACTTGGCCGACAGCTTAAGTCTTTCGAATTTATTTTGCATTGAGACTCCTGGAGTAAGAAGACACGTATAAATGTGTAGGTATGCATTTGATGGAATGATTTTTAAAAAATTCATTCCTAATAAAAACTCGTTACAATTTCGATGGGATAGAGAAGCAATAAAATTTATAATAAAAATAAAAGCAAATGGAAGGAGCCGACACCAAGTTGAATTTTTCCTTCTCTCTTTTGGATCCAGGAGAGAATTCTTGAGACAAGGCACGAGATAAAATATGGTGCACTTGTGGAAACGGACAAGTTTCTCTTGTTGGTTTTCCTCATCTCCTCGATGATCAACGATCTTCCTTCACGAAATGTAAAAAGTACCTTACCCATTTCCCCCTCTTCTCTATTCGCATTGCTACGTCTTTTCCTCACTCAATCTCATTCCACTTCCCTGTTTTCATTTTAAGCTCACGAAAGGAGCAAGTCTGCGAGGAAGGATGTCGGAAAGCAGCAGCAGTAGTAGTAAGCATTTACGGTGAAAAGTACTCATAGAACGTGCGCGTACACGTGCCCCGTACAAAAATCCTTTTTAACTTTTACTCATGTCCGTATTTTAAATTTATAAAGATTAGGGTAGCTTTTAGATGATATCAAAATATCATCTCTTCTGCCCACCTTTGTGTCCATTTTTTAGAGGAAACGAGGTGAAATCTTTCTCATATTCTATACACCAGAGAGAAACTCTAACGAAATGGATTATTATCATTCTTTGAGAAGCCATCCAATATTCCAGGTAGAAAGCATTCCCAAAGACTACGTATCTGCTCTCTCTCTTCCCCAGTATTTAGTTGTGTGGAAGTACAAAGAAGTAAAATGAAGTGGAACTTTATATGTGCTCTCACGGTTAATATGCAGTATTTCAATGATATCTCTCTTTTTCTGGCACTCGTTTATTTCTTCAGATCTTTGCATGGCATGCCATATCCGGAGAGCTGCACAAACTCCCATTATTACTTTCACTCTGCTTCGCTGGATAATACGGCCATGCCTCTCACAAAACTAGATTGGTAAAAAAGGAGAAGCTTCTTTTCTCGCTCCTCTTTATTTTTCCATCATTTCGTTTCATTTCATCATTCCCTGAGGAGAAAGTTTCCTCCTTTCGACTTTGTATCCATCTTCTTTATGTTTGCTACTGCCTGCTGGACTGAAAAGAAACTTGATGGAGGTCTCAACGAAGAAAAGAGTGATGCTGATGCTTCCGTCCGTCTGTCCGTTGGCTTTGATGAGGGTGAAAGAAGGATTGGATTCATATTATACGGGAATAGCACTTTGGAAAACTCTCACGCTTTCTAAAAACAAATACGGGGTGGACCAACTGAGCCTGACAAGAGCTCTCATACTTTCTCTGTACAAAAGTACCTTTTCCATAAAATCTTGCCGATTTATTATACAGCCCTGTGTAGAAGGTTTGGTTTTTTCAGACAACCCAATCACACTGCCAGAATGCTCCTGGATAGGTCCCTGAACCGAGCTTGGTTTTTAAAGTGGAAACGCAATAAATTTACACGGTGAAAATAGAGCAGCACATTCATTTCAAGATGAGATGATGGTGATGTGATGGTACACCTTCCTCCTTTAGATTATTGCTTACAAAGCTGTCAGCGCGTGCAGATGAAGAAACCTGCGGTAGAGTTTGAGAGGAGGAGAAAGCACTAAAGGGAAAGAACCTGACAGTAGAGAAATAGAAAAAAGGCGAACGTGAACAAAGCTGTCAGCGCGTGCAGATGAAGAAACCTGCGGTAGAGTTTGAGAGGAGGAGAAAGCACTAAAGGGAAAGAACCTGACAGTAGAGAAATAGAAAAAAAGGCGAACGTGAAGTAAAAGTTTTTTCCCATTTCGAGATGCCGTTTACCACGAAGAAAAGATAGGGCAGTGCACTTTCTTCTCATGAAGAAAGAATCAAAAGATGAAAAGATATACAGGAGTGGTATACACACACACACCTTTGTAGCAAAACCTTTTAGTCACATCTGCTGGCTCGTAGAGGGAATGTTAGTTATATCTTTCTACGCAATCATGATAAAAATAACTTTCTTCAAGTCGTTTTTCTCCTCTCCTTAAGATTGTAATAATGGGCCGAACATGCAAGCTTGAAAATTCCCGGATTTCTTTTGCAAAAGGAGAGCCAACGGCAGAAATGTAATTCTTATAGGAGCACACACATATCTCATCTTATATGACGTACCGCAACTTTTGGTCTGCACTATCAAAACCATGTTTCATTTCCAGCACAGTACTACAATGCATGTAAGCTTCATTTCCAGGATGTACATATTTATAATAATAAAAAGGCTTGAAATGCCGCATTGCACCCAACCAGCCTAAAATATAGTCCTTTTTCTTTCACCTCTTTCATTTTATTTCCACTCCAACTCCGCAAAACATTCCATATGATATGGTTCATTCTCAGTAGTTCTTCTGCGAGACTCTCACGAACGTCCTCCAGCGCTGAGAATTGACCATGTAACGAGTACTGTAGGTAGGGTATTAGTACTTTCAATGTACATACTTTTGCGAAAGTATTACACTGATTTAGTGAAAGTTAAAAAAGAAAAGAAGAAAGTTTGTGCTCTAATGGAGAATGTACCATGTGCATTCCGTGTGTATGTGTGCATGAAATCAAACTAAAAAAACGAGAAACAAGCACATCCACTGAAATTTAGATGAACATAAGGAATGCAAGCGGGATTTACTTTTTTTCTCATTTTCTCGCATGGTCAATCTATGTATATTTTATTTTTTGGCGGAGATTTTTATATCGCGTTGAACGACCTACATGTGCATTCCGTGTGTATGTGTGCATGAAATCAAACTAAAAAAACGAGAAACAAGCACATCCACTGAAATTTAGATGAACATAAGGAATGCAAGCGGGATTTACTTTTTTCTCATTTTCTCGCATGGTCAATCTATGTATATTTTATTTTTTGGCGGAGATTTTTATATCGCGTTGAACGACCTTCGGTTGAAAGCCGTACGATAAAAAGAAACTATGATTATGGCAACAAAGAAGAGACGGCGAGAGGGTGCCAAGGCTATCAAGTCCGAAATGAATAAGATCCTACTTCACAACAATGCATATAAATATATAAAGTCCGAGAATATTTTCTCCAATGTTGAAAAGCACTAAATGCAAATAAAGGAGGAGAGGGAAAAGAATAATGAATAGATAGATTTACTTCCCTTTTTGGTTCTCTGGTGTAAAATCATTTATTACTTTAACGCTTGATTGTTTCTCTGTGTGCCGAGTGAGCACGACCGATAGCACACACACATACATATACAGCTTTTTCTTTCTCAAGGATAGTCCTTTACCAAGTGAGAAGGTAATGTGGGCTGTGAAGGTCTCTTTTATTGTGCTGCAGTGTCGACGAAGGTTAGATTCCTCATTCAAATATAATTATTGGAGACGCGAAAATCAAGTAATCAAATTAGGTAGTTTGCTAAAGTCCTTGTAGTCATCACAGAATTTTTTTAAATTCTCACTTTTATGCTTTTAGCGTGAAAGAGCATGCTAAGAGTTAGGAATTAGATTTTAGAGTTTGAATTTAAAGTGACTTTCACAATTCACTATGCAAAAATTACTTCAGAAAAGTAATTAAGCGCTGTTTGTTTACATACGTATGTATTCCATACAATCTTTTTTGTCATCTTTTCGAAGCTTATTGTCATTGTGATTGTGCTTTCTCTTTCTTGCCACATTGCAACTCATGCCTAACTTGATATGAGCAGTTAAGCAGTTGCTTTCTCCGAGCATGGTTTTTATCTGCATGCATAATGAGAAATGAGATTCGTTCGCAGAATTAGAATACCTTTTAGCTTTCGGTTTCCTTTCTGTTGGAGGAGCCTGAAAGAGTGCCACCTATCCTCTTTAAGATGGAAGCAGTCGCAGCTCCGTGATAACTTGATTTGGCTAATTGACTTAAAGGCCGATGACTGATGAGGACAACAACGTGACTTGTGCACATGATGAATGCAAGTGTGTCATCCGACCAATATTGTTCTCTCCTGACAAAACCGGTACCACTGCTGCAACTGCCTCTTTTAATTGTGATGGATGGTATGTAGAGCTATAGTACAAAAGAAATAGCAGCATATTGCCTAGTTTTGCAGGTAAATTATCATGTGGCAACATGTACTGCTTATGAAATTAGCATTCGTCGACATGTGATATTTCCTCGAGGTTTTACCACGCTCTGAAACTCAACCCACGCTCATAACGTGTGAGTGAGTGGTGTTTTCTCCGGGATAAATTGAAATCAATTTACCTGCAAATACGTAGGTATACACATACAGAGCAGAGATACATAGAACCTTGCAATAAGAATTCTCCAATTAAAAATAATCTCTTTATTACCACACAATTTTGATCTGGCTTTGGTAATTTAATATTATGCACAGTATTGCATGCTATTTAGTCTTTCTAAAAGAATATCACTTTTCTCTATTCGTAAGAAATTCTTATAGGGAAGTTCCATTGCATGCATGCCATGGAAGAGGAAATACTTTGGCATTTTGTTTGTTTTTGCTCATTTCAATGATCCACTGTTCCACTTGCCCTACTTTTTATTCTATCATGGCATGAATCAAAATGTGGGATGATCATGAATGAGAAACAATACGCCTCAACCCGACTGATTGAGAAAATGCTTTCTAGGGTGTGGAAATGTGGGTGGGAACAAAGCATTTCCTAGCTACAATTTCTTCTTCAAACAGTCGTAAAACCATTTGTATACAAATCATAAAAAATATGTCCGTATCTAATGGCAACGGTGAATTTTATCAGGAAAAGCTTGTTATAAAAGCAGGAACTTGACTGTCATGTGGTGTCAATGCGAAGCTAATGCTTAATAAGTAAATAAGGATGAGAAACGGCATAATCAAAAAATCACGAACTCTTTCCCTTCACATCATTATCTCGGTGCTTTGTTGCTATTGTCTGCCTGGAAGCGGCTCTAACAACTGCGTGGGTTTTTCTAGAGATGCTAACTGCGCAGTATGTAAACCATTTTATTTTGGAGACGTGAGAGGCTCTGGAATCAATATTGCTGCTCTGGTATCCAACACTCGGTTCACGGATATACATTTCCCCCCGACTTTTCATCTACAAAATCAAGTACATTCTTACAAGACATGTAAGATGCTCATTCAAATGTGAAGCAGTTCTAGGAAGGCTAATAAAACCTATTCAAAGAAAGACAAGGCATGGTCGACGAATGACTCTGTTTGATTATGTACGATGTAAGTCACTCTTACAAATATGTCCGTCTAGCTTTTTGATTCGACAAAAATGTTTTAAATAAGGAGGAATCTGTGAGCTGTAATTAATTTTTATTAATTGCTTACAACAAAACCTCGTAGTGTTGCGTAATTACATCATTGTATACGTGTTTAAAACTTTCTCCCAGCTTCAAATGCGCACATATTTCGCATAGTTTGAAATCGTACAAATTAATTGCTGCTGGAGCTGGAACGTTTTTTTCTGTCTCATTCATTTATCGAATGGACTAACTAAATGAGGATACGAAGTAAAAGATAGAAATCATGTCTTCCGTTCTCCGTCTCCCCCACCCTTTCTCGCTTTTTGGTTGATTAACTTCTTGAGCTGAACGTAGGAGGACGAGTATACACCATTTCATTTTCCCCATGATTCAATTTCAAGCCGTAGAACTTTATGCATAAGAGTTGAGTGCAAACTAAAGGAGCGGTGAAGAAAGGACATGAGAGTGTGATTGCGACACATTAGAGACAAGAGAGGGAAACCTGTCGCTTGGTTATGTATCTACTATACATCCACTCCGTCAAGAGAAAGAGTCTCGCTCGTGTACACATATTTTCGTAATAATAAATTATATTTCCATCACTCTTTTGCTCAAAACATGCTCGTCTTCCACGGAAACATGAATTGTGTGTTTCGTCTCCTATTTCTCCCCAGTGAATATTTTAAAGTGAAGGCGAGCTCGCATACATAATGAAAGCGTGGTGTGTGCATTCTGGATAAAAAAAAACGCAATTTTGGGAAAGAAACACGGCGTCACACGATAAACTGTGAGCCCCTCAAAGTATAAATAGTTGATTCCGAGCGACGCGACGTTTGTCCACGATTCCCGTCTTGAGTGCACTGTCACAAGAAGATGAACATTTCTAGAAAAGTGCTCTGACTTTTATATCCTCGGTTTACGCAATTGTGCACCTGTGTGCATATGCCAAGCACTAAACAAAATGAGAGTGTTTAAAAAAAGTAATTGATTGAACATTAAAAAATTGTGCTTTACTAAAATACTTTTTCATTGTCATCATCGTCAAAACCCACACTGAAATTCATAAAGAATGCTATTCGAAGGAATATTATGCTATGAAATAGATTCTTTTACGGAGAAATCTTGTAACGTTTCCTAAGTAAATACTCCCATCTCGATGGCTCACGCACACATATACATATATGTACATAATGTGTACAGAGAAGTACACGCAGGCTTGTTAAGAAAGTTCAACTTTCATGTAATCAAATGAGATGCTGTTGTAATGTATTTCCTCTCTTTCAACAAGGACGACAAGAGTCTTGATGTCGCAAGATAGGATTATTGTGCTATTGATATGATTTTCTCCTTTTTTCTTTGCTTTCTACCACCCTATAGTCAATAGCAAGGAAGTTTTTTGTATGGGCTGGCTACGTGCACGTGCCACGATTTTTTCTTTCATTTTTTCCCTTTTAAAACTTTGGCTTTCTGCGTAACCTTCGGTGTGTACGTGGTCGAAATCCTTGTTTGGGAAATGGTATAGATTATTTCTCTCATTTCTCGTGGACTCGACTGACTCTCTCCCTATCATTGTACGGAGGACGGAAGTACAACACACAGTGCTGTACACTAATCCCTGGCTGAATAACATTTGTAAATACAGCAATATCTTCACGTGCAATCAAAAAGGAAACTGCTTCATAGACGTTTGCATAGTAAATTCCAAATGTTGTGTGAAATGTCAATTTTAATCAGTCTATTACAAATGTACCTTTGCCAAACATTTTTTCAAATACAACGTCACCCGTTTCATTGACACTGGCAGATGATGAAGCACACATCTCGTTTTTAATTGAAATTTGTCACGGACCTTTCGTAAATTGAGATGATTAACTTTCCTATTTTTGTATGTCTCTTGCTTTACAAAACTTGCAGACTTTATTTGCAGACGAAAAGTCTCGCTAGTTTGAAGGTCTACCTCGAAATGGTTTGTGTATGTACCGTAGAAGAACCTAATAATGTTCGTCGTTCTTGCATTTACAAGCAATTTGTCCTTGCAAATAACAAAGAGTACGCCATCAAAACTGACGAGTTCAGAGCGTTTTATTTGGAAAGTAAAAAAATGTACCTCTGCTGGGACAAAGGAGACCGTAACTGTCAATGTCAATGGATCAACTAAAAATAAAAAAGCTCCAGGAGTACAAATCATAGTTATATGCATACATATGTACATATATATGTAAGTCCATAAAAGCCGCGTATAGAGAAAGAATGGATCAAAGGAAAGAGGCAAAACCCAAGTTTATTTTGGGATTGCTCTAGTGTTAAACATATATGCCAAAGTCTCCGAGCACACATTATGAACTCCTATACTACAAATATCTCCTTATTCTTGTCTATCCAGTTTGAATTCGCTGTTTATATTGCCACCAACTTTACACCTTTACCAAAAACTTTGTGCGATGCTGAATGCGAGTTCTAATTTTATATTTAGTTCATATTGGAGAAATTGGATCCGGAGGACATATGTCAAAGTGTACAGCTACTGGGAAATTTAAAAATAGATGCGCTTCTGAAAGCTAATTCCATGACATTAGAAATCTTACATCTCTGAAAAAAATATGCCAGAAAATGCCATCCAATTTCAATGGCGTAATAAGCTAGCCTAGTCAATATTCCAGGAATATTATGTTCAGCTCTGACGCACAAATCTGCTCATATCTTGGAGCTTAAACTGTCATTTAAAAATGAAGCTTATACGATACGTATACGATAAAAGAGAAAAATGCATACATGATAAAGCCTGTGAAATCAAAACTCTGTAAAATATCTAGGATTGTACATGAGTGCATTATAACTAATTCGAGCTAGTCGTCATATGATATGTCATTGGAGTCAATCCTCTAATGTCCTTTCCCGGTTTTTACAACCATTTTTACTGCATGCGCATGTTGCAAATGAAGCGTGAAAAAAATTCCAAAGTTTAAAAAATATTTACATACAAGTTACGAGCTAAACTACAAGTAAAACAGGTAGGTATGTGAACATGAGAGAATGAATCCATTGCACAAAAGAACCCTCTTTTCTACTGCATCACTGGCAGCGGCAGCGGCCAACGACATGAGATTCCAGCGAGAAGCAAATAGTTACGAGAGAACAACAGATTGTTTCAGCACTTCAAAGAAGATAGGAGAATGTAAAGGTATTTTATAGCTATAAGTAAACATCTGAAGGCACTCCTTACTCAGAATTTTAGTCGTATACTCCTGCCAGACAAAAAAAACTTTCTCTTATTCTAAAGTATAAATTGTTTTCTATTTGAAAAGTTTAAACAACGTAATGTAACTCCATTGTGCTGTTAAAAGTATTGGAAACTCACACGGCCTAGATTTTTGCCAGCAGCGGTTTATCAAATCGTGTTGTGCAGTCCTTATTTCGAATGGGCTGTTGTTCTCCAGCAACATACCACCAACGAAGCTGGAAGTTGATTTTTCTTTGTTCTGGAAAGAAAAGAGGACTCCATTGTGCAACGTCCGTGTGATCATGATGATGATGCTGTTGTAGTGAGAGAACGGTTATCACATTCACAGTGAGTGAAAGGAATGGGAGGTGAGTCAATAATAAAACATGTACTAGTATAATGTTTTTAGAGGAAAGGGAAAAAAGTATAAACTTTCACTGTGAACTCTGAGTTTTTTTCATGCCGATATAAGGCTTGCGGGCGTTATATTGCTTTCATTGTAATTTACTCAAATTACAACAAGTTTTGTAGTGAAAGTGTATAGGTAGGTATGTACGTATTATCTCATGTGTTGACAATCTTTTCATGTTTTGCACGATATTTGAGTCGAGTTTTCATTCCTTCGAAAAAAAATTCCGAGCTCGAGAATCTGCTGCTGGAGAAAGTTTCTCTTTGCATGAATAAATTGATGGAGAAAGTACGGATGAAAAGGGACAGAGTATGTGCAAGAATGGTTTAGAATGTCATCGCTGTAAATGTACGAGAATGAATCATATTATTAAGCATGATGATCATGATATATGGAACTATGCCGCTTGTTTCTCTCTGCCGTACTGCTTGGGNATGTCATCGCTGTAAATGTACGAGAATGAATCATATTATTAAGCATGATGATCATGATATATGGAACTGTGCCGCTTGTTTCTCTCTGCCGTACTGCTTGGGAATGCATACGAATGGATTGCGCAAGGCGGAAATGACATTGTAGTACTTTTTTTATTATTGCGAGAAAATCATAAAGAGACCGGCTGGCCCAACAATAACACTGAATACAACGGGTTCAATCCGACAAAAAGGGAGATAAGTGATTAAAATATGCTTTAAGCTCCGTGCATGCCCCACAACATACAGAGGGATGCAGACTCTGGCCTACGTGAAAGCTTTCTCTCGGCTAGTATGGAGAAAGGTAGTGTAGTTTTGGTACAAAGTGAAAGCATCATGGACGCGCAGCACTTACATTACAATTTCATGCTAAAGCTTCCTGAATTCCTTTACAGGAAAAAGGAAAGCTTGGGAATTTAACATCCAAACTTTCACCGCCACTGTAGGTTTAACCATCTCCATTTCCCCCTTTTATGAACGACGTTAGAAGCCGTCCTCTTTCTGAAATTGCACAAAAAATAAAGCAGTTATAAGAATACACAGTCATATATACACTACTGCTATTTTGTTACGTGAAAAAAGGTCTTGTGCTAAAGCCCAGCTCAGTCTTTCAGCTTAATGGGACATTTTTACTTTATTATTATTATATTTCAATGTGCAATAATGTTCTTATAGACATTTTCAGTACGAGATAGTTGCCAGTCTCTCGGCACTTGTAATTCCACTTTACACAATATTTTATGTCGTGCCACAAGCAACTCCTCTAGCTCAAGTCTGGAACAAATAAAGTAGCGCAGCGTAAGAACAAAAACCTCTCTGGACCTGATCTGCCAAAGGTACCAAAAGATTTGGGCTTGAGACGAGGCGCTTGAGAGTATTCCGCTATTACTACACAACACTTTCAAAGGGCAAAACTACACAAATGGGAAAGTCAAATACAAAGTACATAGTTTAAAGGTAAAGCCTAAAATACAAACACTCTCCACTCTCCAGCAGCTTGCTCTTTTTTTTCAAAATTAACAGCTACAGTACAAGTTCCAGGCAAAACTGCGAAAAGAGCTAGAGCAGTTATGAACAAAGAAAAGAGGTAAACAGAAGAATTTAAGCATGCCCAAGAAAGGAAAGTAAGAAGTAAAAAAATGAAAACTTGTGACACAGTAGAATATGCTTAAATATTTAAATGAAATGCAATCATAAAAGTCCATTTGGACTCATTAAATCGTAAAAAAATGCTATTTTAAAGACATAACTGCTTATACCGATTACCTTAATTTTCATTGGTTTCATTTACATATTTTCCAACACGCTCCAGGACTCTCCAACGATACTCACAATCATTAACAATTACAACCAAGTGAAAATGTCCCTCTTTGCAACTAAATGTACATTCCCTGCATCCAGCCTAATTTTCCCCACAATCAAAGTCAAACGTGATTTTAAATCCGTGACTCCATTTTAGAGCAACCACCAGCTTTCGAGTTTCGACGCTCTATAATACTAACATACAATGCAATATGCTGCAGCTCGACCTCATACATACTTCATTTACTCCAAAGATGAGGAAAAAGTTAATATAATTATAATGCAAGTGCATTGAAACGTACAATTTAAATTATATATGAAGTAGAGAGAGAGAGAGCGAACCTGCGTGATTTCCTACTTTTCCTATAGCTGCGGGGTGAACTGAGAAAAAGAAAGCTCTCGCATATAACTCTCACTCCTCACACTAAACTCGCAGAGTTGAACAGACTGTTTCTCCTCGCAGCAGAAAAAAAAGTTATTTCTCTCCACTGCTCCGTACTTGATTCAATCTATACACCTATTTTTACCTACGCCGTCCATATATAAATGTACATGCATTATTATGTCATATTCCCATTCTCCACGTTATAAGCCATTGAGTTTATGGAAGCTCGGGACACACGGGAAACCGGAGAGTTCAATGACCTTCCTTTGAAGCAGCTTAGCAGCAGCAGCAGCACACCAGCCCAACCATTTCCCCCTTAGCTGCTGCTGCCTTGGCTCGACTACGGCAAAGTGGGAGAAGAAGCGAGTTTCGGTGCTTTTTCGGTCGATACGACGATCCGGCATTCTTCTCCCCTACTACTGGTGCGCCGCTCCAAAAGTCTCGAGGAAAATACTCAAGGCCTTTTTCCGCACGACATACATATATAGAGGATCCTCTCGACATATAAGGCACTTATATGTGTG
>JAHZMY010000638.1:0-20270 GCA_027743915.1 Seira sanloemensis
TGTCGTCTTTGCTTTAAAATGTGTTTTTTTTGGAACGGTCATAGTCATGGAATGTATTTCCATAAAGTTGGTAGAAAGGACGCGTTTTCTTGGAGAAAGTACCTAAACAACTCGGAACAGTTTTTTGTATCCATTTTGGAAACAAAAAATATGTGTGCATGTATAAGTGTTGCATGCATCAAACATCCATTATGAGATGACCTTATTTTTACATTGCTTTTTCTCATAATCTATTATTCTCTTTCGAGTTTCATCTTGAAGAATGTATGGCTGAAAATATTAATGAAAGTCTTGTGCTCTAGATTCACAACTTGGAATTGAATAGAAACCCTGTGTTTTTTTGTTTTACAAAATTTACTTTTTTCAAAGAAAGAGAAAAAAGTTTCCTTTCATGAAGTGGGTTAGCTGTTAGCTTCAGTTTGAGTGAAGAATATGCTTGTGTCTCTGCTTGCATGCACGATGTCACGATACCAATACAAATACAAGCTCCGCGGAATAAGTTCAACTTTAAAAAAAGAAGTGCTCCATTTCCTGAAAATTTTAAACAATGGAATCGTGTGCGGGGTTGCAAAAGGGAAGATTCTATTATAATAATATAATTTCGAATGAAAATGGGAAACGGAAGAGCCATGCTGGGCACCAGCTGTCTCGCTAAAAATGTATGCGCCTACTCGGAATGGTAAAATATAAATGAGAAAATACAAGGGGAGAGCGTCAGCCTATACATACATTTTATTGGAATAATGGGCAAAGGAATTTGAAACTGTGAAACGAAACTTTTACAGTTAGATTGGATAGAGGTCTTGAGGTGAAACGTGAAAACGCAGTGCTATTCTTTTAAGTTAAGAAATGGAACATTTCCGTGCATCTCCTCTTGCTCTGCATACAATTTAATCCTAATTTTTTCTTTATTCCATGACAAAAGTGGTCTAGAGAAAAGGTTCAATTTGGCAGCAATAATGGTACGAACTATAATATGCTACGTGGATTCCGCATTTTAGTCACAAAACTTTTTTTTCCTATTCCTCACCATTGAAATCTATGCATGTGTTTTGTATCTGTGCGAGAAAAAGTTGTAGGCTTTCTCTCCATGTCTTACAATTTCACTGACATATTCCAGCTTAAAAGAAACTTTCATACTTTCTTTGTTCAGAATTTCAACTTCTCCTTCTCTCCGTAGTTGTTGTCTCCCCTGTTGGAGAAAATGCTTTGGCATTGGTCACCGTCGTACGAGGGAAATTTTTTTGGCAAAAAACTTGGCCTGCTGTATAACTGTGGTAGTTTTGGCACAAACGTAAAACTAGATTTTACTTTAGTTTTGCTTTCACTTTTTCGCGTCAAAGGAGAAAACAGAGATTTACAGTGTTCCACTGCATCAGCCTATGAATGAAATGAGGAATAAAAGAAGCATGGAATTTTATACAAGGAACTTTTTTGTCCAGACCAGTGGCACTGATAAATTAACCATGAAATTGTTGTGTATACATATATTACAGCTACCACACGCATAGATTAATTTCGAGATTTTCCATATAGTTGCCCACACATCTGCTACAGCTTGATACAACTCACACACTTTTTTCGCAGATGGACAACACTCCATTATTCTCGCACTTTTTTTCTGGAGAAAGTATATATGACATAGATTAATTTCGAGATTTTCCATATAGTTGCCCACACATCTGCTACAGCTTGATACAACTCACACACTTTTTTCGCAGATGGACAACACTCCATTATTCTCGCACTTTTTTTCTGGGGAAAGTATATACGGCTCTCAAGAAAAGTAGCGTTGTTTTTTTGCCCAGAGAATCATGTGCTTACACAAATGAAATGAGCACAACAAAAAATAGAACTTTACATACCAACATTCATTATGTCTTTAAGACTGTAGAAAAGTTTAATGTTCGGACCATTATCATCACGTCACTCCACAAAGCTCACACGTGCTAAGGGAAAAGGGAAACGAGGTAGTTAAAAACAGCTGGAAAGTTAATACAAAATATCTACATATACGACACGTACATTATGATGCATGAGCTGCTGGAATATATTACACTACATATTGCCGAATTGCACGAAGCAATAAATATTCGAGAGATTTTGAAAAAAAAACGGAATATTTCCCGGACATAAAGATGAATGTGGAGAAGTTCACATTGTAGACACGAGAACATCAAAAAGAATTGGAAACGAAAAAGAAATACAATTTTTTAAAGATTGATGCAGAAGAACAAAAATGTTGGAGAGTGCTTCCATGAACAATGAAGGATGGAACAACTATTTACAAAGAAAAATGAATCAAAAAGTGAAATGTTATGGATTTCTTAGCAGCTTAAAAGCGTCTCTGAAAGAAAGGGAGGATGAAAAAACATTGGAATAAAAATTTATCTTGCTTTCTCTTGTAGAAAAACTGTTTTTTTTGCATTGACATTAATATTAAAGCATACTCCAATTTGAAGGCTAAAAATATGAATTGTGAATGCAGTTGTAACTTTTTTAGACATTAGTATTCAAATTCAAACAGCCGTGTATCGCGACCATTTTTATTTTGAAATTGAAGTATTATTGCCAAGCTTTATCATACGCAGGGAACCTTCTCATAATGTCATGCTGCATTTTTTTGGTTTGGAACTATTAAGGAAATCAAGGAGAGGCAAAGACAGCGAAACTGACTGTGAGCAAGATGGCACAAGACTCGCTCATTATTGAAAAGTGACACTTGACATTGATCTGATTTAAATTCCAATATACTTTCCAAAAATTGATCAGTCAATGCCACAAACTTTGTTGTGTGTAGGAGGGCCAAATTCAATAAAAAACTATACGCAACGCCATTCAATAGACCTTGCCCAAAAGTATTTTGGAAGATCGACATGAAGCCATGCATGGGAGAAGAAGGCAGCTAACGTGTTGGAAAATATTTTTGCTTTCAAAGCGAGGGAAAATCACCACCTTCTCACTTATAAAATACAAGGAAAAGCAATAAATGCATAGTGTTCACTTGTCATATGAATATGGGCGATGATTTCTAGAAAGCATTATTGACAAGTCTGTGGATCTCCAAAAATAACAAATAGCATTTTCCGAACGAGTACACAAGTGTTACTGACTATATACATATCTCAAGTTGTGTGCTGAACAAATAAGTACTTTTTTTCAATTTCGCTTCAAAATTCAGTATGCTTTTGACTTTCCAATCGTTTGACAAAATAGACCTAGGTCAAGGATCAATAACTCTGTTTCTACGCTCACGAACAAATATTTAGTAGTCAATAGTCAACAGTATGAAATGGAAAAAAGCTATAAATAGATTGATTTAGTTTCGCCACAGCGTCTAACCGTTTTCAATACGATGCAATCTGGCTGATGTTGTGTGACTCCACATTTTCCTTTGAAACATTGAAAGTAGGCATGTACGGTGGGCCTTGGAATATTGCTAAATGCTTTTTACTGTACCCATTTTATGAAAGGAGGAAATGCACTTTGACTTGAGAAATGGAAGTAATAAATAAATTGTCATGTAGGCACCACTCTTGTTTCTCAAGGTGTCGTAGGCGTTACGTAATGCGCTCGTAAATTCATAATGATATGACAAGCTTTAATATGAAAGCATCATAATGATATCAGCACCACCATCATTATCTCTCTCACACACACACGTACTCTCCTGGGTGTTCCACTTTTGATTTAGAAGTATGGGAGAATTCAATGTCAACAAGTTTTCAAGAAGTTTGGATTTAAAAAATCAAGATTTTTATTTATGCTAAGTAATTGGGCAAAAAAATCATAGAGCTTCAACATTATGGACTCATCCGTGCTGCTTCAAAGGGGAAATTTTCTTTTTGATGCATGATTTAATAAGATAGGGGTTTTAAACACTAAACTCGCAAAATCTAAAAAAAATGCAATTTCATCCAAAATTTTAATTGCAATGAATAGAGAATTATTTGTTTAGCAGTCTCATAATTGAAACACAAAAATTAATAAATCTAGCACCGAACCGAATTAGTGGATTAATTATTAAATATTGATTAAGCAACAAGCCCTCGTCCAGGGATTACTTCAAAGAATCAGTCCGTCTCCAGTCCGTTGATTAGTACTTACGGATAAATATAGCATGCGGTTTCATGTTAAAGTATAAACTGTATTTACATATCAATAAAATCCAATAAAACAAACGTTGCCTCCCAAACTCAGTTATAATCTTAGAAGCACATGTCCATTCGCAACTCAATTTCATCTCTTGAAAACACGGTATTTCAAAAATCATAACGCAGTCATAGTGGATTCGTGGATGTAAGGTTTCGTAAGCAGATGCTCCTCTGACATTTTCCCTTTTTTATATCTATCACTCGATCCTTTCTCTAAACTCATATATAAAAATTGAATTACACTTTTTGGCTTAAAATCAGCTAAAATTATCTCGTTTTTGTGTATTTCCCTGACTTTTCTTCACTCCTCGTTCTCTCTCTCCCATGAGCCATCTCACTCTTTCCCTTATCGGTTGGGGTTTTGCTGACGTCTATTCCATATATATTTATCTATCGAAGTGATCCGCCACGCTCTCGTTTTTAAAAGAGGATAAACACATGTGCGCCTTCGTATATACTTTACGAGGTAATTTTATATTACTGTTTGAGCCAGGGCCATGATGGGAGGAATATTATCATCATTCTTATTCAGATAAACTATCGCATGTTTCAAAAAAAACGAACGCATATGCTTTCATGGATGACTGCAATTACTAGAAGCAGAGAAAGAGATTACCCGACCCGATGCGGGGTATACGCTGGCCAAATGGAGATTGGAGTTTGCAGATTTTTCAGTTCTATTGCAGAGTGCTCAACGTTTCCTTCATGATTTAGACCGTCATTCAAGAGACTGTTCTCTTTTGCCTAAGTTTCGCATAAAATGTACATTGGAGAATGGGGTGCAAACTGACGTTTCCAGGAAAGCGTTGAGCTACAAACGGGATAAAAGTTTACGAAACTGTTCCAACAATAACAATAACATAGCAAGGGAGAATCTATGAAAAAAAGATTAATCTTCTTTACAACTTTTGAAGGAAAAAAACCTTTACACGTTGTCTTTTCCTGCTTAGTTTAAAGAGTCAAACCGACGACTAATTGTTTACATTATGGGGAAAAGGTCGTCGTGGAAGAAATCACGTTGCGGGAAAGACACAGAAGATTGGAGGCTGTAAAAGTTTTGTGGTCTTGTGTTTGAAGGCAAACTGCTAATTACTTTGTTTGCTTTGGTAAGGGATACTGGGGTGATAATTTATAGTCTTTTGAAACAGCTACTGATTTTTTCGTCAGACCACTTTCAAAGAACAAAAAGAACTGATTTCCCTCCTTATTCTCGACTTCACGGTCAGTCAGTCAACATGCGGATCGTCATAAGAAGAAAACTGCTACTTTGTTCGACACTTCGTGTAGTCGCTAGAGTTTCTGGGGAATAGTGAAAATGGAGTAAGAAAAATAAATGAAACATTGGAAGGGATAGTGTTTGAAGGTAAAACTGATCAGTAAAGTGAGGTCAGAGTCGTGGTGAGTCTGTAACCTAGTTTCATCCATCTCGGATTGTTTGTCAAGTGAGGAAGGTCAGAGAGATCAGAAAGACAGAAAGATTTTGTGGTCAGTGAAGTTACAAATCGAATTAAATTAGACATTTTCAGACGCATTTTTGGTCCAAACAAAAGGTTGGGGAAAACTGCAAAAGAATTTTTTTAAAAAAAATTGGAGTAAGTCAGCCTCATGATTTAATTTACTAAATAAATTTCTCTTAAATTTCGATTTTGAGTAATGCTGTATGATGCATGCTAGATGAATATTTATGAATGAAATTTTAACGNAAATAAATTTCTCTTAAATTTCGATTTTGAGTAATGCTGTATGATGCATGCTAGATGAATATTTATGAATGAAATTTTAACGACACAATGACAAATGTATTTGTATGTGAAGGTGACCATTCTTCAAGGAACGACCAGAAATTACAGCGCTCTCCATTTCGTGTCATAATTATGACCTTTGTGAGTGGGAGAATGGCAACGCAGCAGCAACCGTCAGCGACAGAGAGCTACCGAGTGCGCTACACAAGCACCCCTAGAAAGCACACCAAGCCCGGGCATGTTGTCACATTCAGCTCACAGAAAAGTTATGCGTCCACCACTTCCAAAGACTCGAGTGACGACGAAGACGATGAGTACTTCAACCGAAGGCCCCCAACAAAGGAGTCCTCTTCAGGTCGTCAAAACTTCGACGTGATTAAAACCCTCCACGAGGGCAAATTTTCAAAGCTCTTGCTGGCCAAGCTCGACGGCTCTGGAGTGAGCAAGGAACGCATGGTTCTCAAGGCAGTGGAGAAGCAGAGTGCTTCAAGTGTGCACATGTTTTACCGTGAACTGGATTACAACTACTTGTTAAGCCCTCACGAGAATGTGGTCACTTCGTACAATGTAGTTCTCCGGTGGAAAAATTATTACATCTTTGCCCAAGAATACGCGCCAGCAGGAGACCTTGGCAAGTACTTGAAAAAGTTTGGAGCACTCAGCGAGGCAAAAATAAAAATGGTCGCGAGACAACTCTCTTCCGCTCTTGATTTCATCCACGGCCTCAACTTAGTTCATCAAGCGGTAATTCCTGAGAATATCTTGGTCTTTAATAGAGAGTGCACCCTCATCAAGCTCTCCGACTTTTGCGGAATGAGACCATCTGGAAGTTTGGTGATGAAGGGGAGTCTCGAGAATTACTGCGAGGACGACGATGGCCAGCAGATTTCCTCGCTGCTGGCCTACACTCCGCCAGAGATCTGTACAAAGCTGCCACAGGAGAAGTACCATGTTCACCCGAGCATTGATGTATGGGCAGTAGGCATCATTATTTGGGCATGTCTCAGTGGGACGGGAAGCGGGTGAGTGAACACAACTACATTGTAAACCTGGACAAGTCAAATCGACATTGCGTCGTCTAGCAGCAAAATGCATGAATTTCAGAGGCAATAAAAATGGCAATAATTTTTGAATTCCTTAGGTTTCAAACAGCTCAGCAAAATTATTAGAAGCAAAGTATTCCGCAAATACAGCAGCAGGCACTAAAAGATTAATACGAATACGGGTTAAAATGGCATCTACGAGTTCGTAATGTATTTCTTATGCAGATTTTTACGGTAACCAGTGGTAACTACAAAATTTTCCATTAACTTGAAATAGCATTCATGGTCTTTAAATGCCCCCGCTGTATTTGCGGAATACTTTCCTTCTGATTTTGCTGAGCTGTTTGAAACGTAAGGAATTCAACATTTGAAGTCTTTAAAGAATAATGACGGCTCTTATAATTTTTCTCCTTCGTGGCGGTTGAAATACACATATCTTGCTAATAATTGGATAGTAATGTTCTTATATGCATCATGTTTTAGAGTGATATACATACATTCCTAAATCATGATTTTTGGCCAGGGTAATTCTGGGGGCAAGTTCACGATTGCGATAAATGAAGACAAAGTGTAATTCATAAAAAAAGGATGGAGAAAATCGGAGGGTTGGTTTGTGTGGTTTGGACTTCACAACGATACCATTTTCTGACAAGAATTAGCTGGCGGGCACGCATTATTACATAATTTGTTTAATCTTAGCCTAATTTTGTTAAATCATTTACACATCTACCCCAATGCAAAGCCCAACCTCTGGTTCTTGTTTGATTTATATTTTGCATTGGAATCAGCTATCACTAACAGGCTATTGTAAGGCCAATAAGTACACTTCCGAAATATGTATATTAGCGTGAAAAGCGTTCGTCACTTCAACTTCAATGATCCCCTCAAATTAGAATCAATCCCGATATCCAAGACTTTATTGGATTTTTAAATAACTTCATTTCCTAAAATCACAGTTTTACCCGATCTCAGACAATGATCACTTTGACTTGTTCACAAACGAGTATTTTATATTGGTGTGTATACTTAACTTTTACATTAATATTTACAATACGAATACTCTTTTACATAATTTCCAGGCCTTGGCAGTCCGCAGATATGCTGAGAGATCCGAGCTTCCGCCAATTTTACGAGTGGGCAAAAAAGAAATCTCTCAAAGTTCCTGATGCCTTCCAGCCTTTGAGCTATCGTCTTCTCAGATTGATTAAGAGATTGCTGGAGCCCAAAGCTGAGAAGAGATGCAAGGCGAGAGAGGTCCTCAAGTATTTGAAAGATGACTGGGTGAACACCCTTTCAAGCAAAAATACTGCGGCGGTCCTCACACGGTTGGGGATGTCGAGGAGTGAGTCATGTACATTCGGGAGCAACGGTGCGAGCAACCCAAGCAGCGTTGGAGGGTTTGGCAGAGCCAACAGTCAAAAGTACGCGAGACGAGGTTCTGTTTGTCCACGAGCAAAATCAGAAGTGCGGAGGACAAAACGACAGGAGAGTAATAATAGCAATGGAAGCAATAACAATAATACCGGCGGCGTCAGTAATAGCCCGAGACCGAGTAGCAAAACGCCAGGGAGCAACAGGGGAGCTGGAGGAGGCTCGGATGAGAATAATAGGAGCTTCAAGATCTCATGCGTTTTAGAAACAACGCGAACGGTCCCGTTGAGCAATAGCAAGTCTTCGCCCTGCATTATTCCACCTTCCCCAACGCCACCAATACCGCAACAACCGCTGTCATCAAAGTCTGCACAAATGGGATCATTAACGTCTGCCCAGAAATGCCAGTAAAAAGTTTTTTTAATGTTTGTAGTTTCATGGCGCAAAAATTCTCATTTCTGTACATTCTATTCTACCACATACAAAAAATAATGCAAATAATCTTGAGAATGCAAATGCTTTCTAGATAACAGGCTTCACAAGACATAAAAACTTTAAATAAACCGAGGCAATTGAGTTTATCTCTGAACTGCACTTCAGTTTTGGATTTGCAGTGGCTGCAAATGTTTTCAAAGAAGATGAAACAATTTGCCGACCCGCTTGATGATTATGGTATTTATCGTACTCAGAACTACATATTATGCACATACTCAAGAATCAAGAATGCTTTCCTTTAATTTTATAAAGAAAATCATGATGCATATGTTTATTCTTAGTTTAAAAAATAATTAGCATATAATAATCTGCCACGTAGTCTCGTGATATGGTTTAGTTTTAGTGACTCGTAATTAATTGCAATTTGAATATTTTTCCCTTGCAAATGTCACAAATAAAGCGTTACTTGATCCCAGAATGGAAGCCAAGCCAATTCTTGAATTTTTAATTCGTTTCTTGAAAGAATGCGAAAACCAATAACGATCGGGTTGAGGTAGTCTTTACACAACGCAAATAAATTGTGCCAAAATTAGAAACAGAAGGCTATTCCAAATGCAAATTTACCGTTTCATCACATCACTCCCATTACATCCCTTCGCGCAATTTAGCGTTTCTTTGGAAAATTGCTGATTTTTCATCGGAAGCCATTATAATTTTTTTTACGGCAGTGCCGTTGCGTATACATCCCATTAATTTTTGTACTGCCACTGCCAGGATTCATGACAAAGACAACTTTAAATTATAACTTTCACCCTCCTCCAAAGACTTTGAAGAATGCATCGATGATTTTTAAAGCAACTTGCGCAAGACGGCTTCTGATTGCGATCGTTACTTTTCTAAATGAGCAATATCTCGAGGTAATCATGGAGGTTTAAAAGGAAAGTGTTTGGGTGGCGTGTTTTCTTTTTACGGAACCAATAACTCCAAATCATTGGCACGGGGCTAGTCTGGATGTTTTTTAAATACGCAGAAAAAACTGTTGCACATATGTAATATTTTTAATTCAAGAGATTTGATCCGTAAAATCACCATCAGCAAGTCACGATACTTTCATGATGACGACGATGATATGATTCATTTTCTTGAAGCAACAACTGTTTCCCTCAACGTTATTTGCGTTTGCCTGCTGCGCGAAATACGTGCGCTTTCAAGACTCGTATGAGACTATTCGTGAAATGAAACAGATTTTTTCCCTTCAATTTCCCTTGCCTCAACAAATTTTTAAAAATAGAAACATACTGCACGATGTATAGAGGCTTCGGCCAATGTATGGAGTGAAAAAGTAGGGTTATGTCTTTGGACCGAAATTTATTTACATTTCCAACAGAGTGAAAAAGCTGTAAATTTTAAGTATGTATTTCCAAATTTGACCTTCTTCAAGAATAAATTAGACACGCTAATAATAATAATACACAAACTGAAAATATGTACATACTATATATAAAAATGTGAAATTTACAGAGGCTACTACGAGTTAAAGCTATGTTTGGTTAATTATCTACGTCTAATTGAATACGATTTATGTTTTAAAAATGTCGAATGTAGCCATATTATTAGTTTTAGGTTACAAAGTCAGTTTTGTCCTAGAATTTAGGTTAGTACGATGTACGAACGGAAGTCAGCAGTCTGCGAATGATTTGAAATGTACCTTAAACTAAAGTTTACATGATAGTATTACTATATGTTTCTCTTACGTCACATTGTTTTGTAATGACTAAACTTGCTTAAAAACCTTAATATTAAGTAGAATTAGGTACTTTACATGAGGTGGATTAAAATTTAAAACCATGTCAAACTTGGATAAAGTCCTGTTTGTTTGAACTTTCGTTTGTGTAATTTGCTATTTTCATGAAATGATCTAATCGATGATAATATGCCGTGTGTGAGTTACTGAAATATTGATGAAGTGTGATCTGATATCTCCCTTTACGAGGTAAAGTCTGATTGAAAAAAAGTGTTTTCGCATTTGTAAATAGGAAAAAAGGTTAAAATGATGTAAGTAGTAAGTGTGATTATCGAGTCGTTTTTTGTAACATTTTATGTTGAAAAGTAGGGATAGTTTTTATTCTCAGTTAAAGCATGCAAGTATTATTATTAGAATATTATGCCTTCACTTTTAGTTCAAGTAAATTTTAAGTGGGATAAAAATAAGTTGAGTGTACATATGTAATTCAAGATGAACTTGTATCAGTCCAATGCAGTTTGGTGGTGGGTGCGAAGGTGGGTTTACTTGTTTCACTGTCTCCAACTAATAAAATGTTTGTTTTTAAATCAAGGTGAACACTTGCGTATTTCATATTTTTTTCGCCAAAGGAAAGAGAAAAACAACTTTCGTTTTTATACGAGTAAATACATACCACATAATCAGTTGCATTGGATTCATTGCCACTCTTGACTGCAAAGAGTTGGCGGAGGTGAAGAAGTATTGGGACTTGCATTTTTAAACGTTTGACAGCGTTATTTCAACCACAGAAAAAACTGCGTCAAGGAAATGATGAACGGAAAGCAATTGAATGAGTTCTATATGAATTTAATTCCAAATTATAAGTTGGATTTTGTTTGAAAAGAGAATCGTGAAGGTTGAACATAGATTTAGAATGAACAATTATACAAATGAGTTTTAGATGGACAGCGGCAAATTAATCTCTTAAAAGATCATAAACTCTTTTGTCATTAAACTCAAATCAATACAATCTTAGATCACTGGTCAATTCAGAAATTAGTTGACGTCACAGCATTTAAATACCTAATTTTATAATTTGCAACATATAGCAAAAGGTTTCATTCATCTATTCATCCTTGCATTGTATCTATAGCATAGATTTCTCCCTCAAAATGTGTGAATGAGCATATGAGGTCAGGTCAACTTTTTGAACATCAACTAAATTCAAAAGTAGTCGAATTTAACTGAATATAGTTTAACAGACCATCTTTTCAGACAACATCGAATTCATATTCATTTTAATATGTGTATAGCGCAATATTCTCGTTTTTTAAAGTGTCCGTGTTCAAGTCGCAGTCGCTGTACTTGCAATATTTTGGCTATGAGCCACCCTGTCTCCGTTAAAAATTATGCTAATAACTTGGATGTCCCAATATATAGCTGTCCGACTTTTTCCATAGTTCCTAGAAAACATTATCAAAGGAAGTTATAGATCAGAAGATATAGTGGGCACAAGTGCTCAGCATTTTTCTACTTCAGATCATGCACCATATTGCAAAACACATATAATATGAAGGAATGATTATACATTATATGTCCTTATTAATATCAAAGTGCACCATAAATTTTGGTAGTGGCATAATGGGAATTTTAGACAAGCGTTTACCCAATAAAATAAATAGTATGAAATGGTTATCGTGGGATAAATGTAATTATAAGCGCGGGTTTTTAGACGCGTTAGTACAACCGGCACGTGAAGATCTGGCTACATCGAAATGCTAACATTTGTACTTCTTAAAGCACCAAAAATTTCATTAAAGCATTTATCATTAAATCATTTTAATATACATTCGAAAACATGCGACTCTTTTTAGAGCTGTTTTAGAATTTTGTCCGTCACTAGCAAAACTGACAAAGTAAAGCCAATATTTGGAACTTTTCAAGATCATTCCATCTCCTAATACATATGTTTTGGAACGGAACACATTTTAATTTAAAGCTTTAGTACATATTTTTGAATCGAGTAGACGAATGAGGGCTACTCTACTGTGTATGGACAATGGATATTGTGGATATTTGAAGAGCCTCTTGTGTATACCTAAGTTAAAATAATTGTAATCTTCTTTTATGCAATCACGTAAATGTATTATTTAATTGGGTTTTTATAAACTGAACTCGGAGAAAACTTGTAATGGCATAGCCAAGTTATTTGTTTACACTACTTTTATGACAAGATCCTCAAACGAACGTCATTCAAGCCCGTTATTTATTAACCTTTTGAGGGTAAATAGGAATCTTTTAATTCGATCATATAAGAATAACTTTCCTTTACTTTCCAACATTTCCATTGGATCCAGCTATGTAGATTGTAGATCGCGTCGAGTTCGTCTAAATGGAGCACAAGTATATTATTATGTTATATTATTTATTATCAGCTAATGTCTGATCAGTTTTCAGTATCATCTCCGTCGTCATCAAAGCAGTTTTCAATAATCATGAAGTTGAAAAAATTTGCTTGACATCGTGCTAGCGAAATGTCTGACATGTGTACTAGACTTCCTGCAGCCTCTTCTAACTATGTGACAGGAAAAAATAAATGGTTAGACTGCATGATGCCAATGAACTCATACCCGTTTCAGTTGTCACTTTACGGGAACGTGTCATGTTTCAGATGTAATGACATCGTGATTACGCCCACCTCAGAAACATAGACAATGAAAATTATTGGTGTTGAATTTTACATGGTTTATGTCACAACTTTAAACTGTGTCGCGACATTACCAAGAAGTTCCAATGAACTCTTTGGCGCTATATATACACTTTGGCTGCCTTTAATTTGAAACTAGCAAATCTAACTGAATTTTGGAATTGAAGACAAAGTGCTTCATGATAAGATGCGGCTCAAAATTGTGTGCCTGCTAATCGTGGAAAAAGTGCAGACTCTGAAGCATTCCTTGGATCAATAGAGATGAGATGAGCGTGTGCTAACATTTTTGCTACGTTTGCGTTGCCCTTTTGACATATCCTCCTGGCAGACGGGTAAGACATAATGTAAAGTTAAATTATTTTGAGCATAATCAATTCCAATCAGTTCTTACATTAACTTTTATCTTTGTCCGTGGCAATATATGGACCCGCTGGGAAAAATAATTATACTCCAGAGACATTTTAAGTACATTTTTTTCTAATTATGTATACAAATTTTTGCTTCATTGCATTTCTTGTGGAAAAATCGGGTTAAAATACTTGACCTCAAAATAATCATCAAAGCATTAAATTAAACGATGTACAAAACACGAAACTGTCATAAAAATTGCACTCCTTATGGAGCCAGATGAGGTGAAGAGATGAGATGCTTGGACTTTATGCGAGCCAATAAAAATGATTGTTTTACACAGCTGAAATCAGGGAATTAAAAAATATTTTATTCCAATTTGTAAAACACGCTCAGCTTTATCGCTCTCTCCGGGCTTATCATGATGGTCTTTATGGATTGTAGGAAAAATCCAACTCCTTCACCTCGTAAATATATAGGAACAAGAAATCGTCTCAAAGTCCACAGATTTTACAGCATATTTTTACCACATAGTACTAAGAAGCAAAATGTGTTTACAGTCGTGATGCATAAAAATGCAGTACATTGTTTCAAACGGAGAGACCACACATTTTATTTTTGTTTGTGCAGTTGTGTGGAACCAATTTTTTGACGCATTTTGAAACTCGTTGTTTACAAAAACATCAGTCTTTAGCCTGTCTGGCACCTTGGTTCATACATTGCCCCATTATAACTTTCCGATAATCTTTCCCGACAATCCACACGGCGATGCTGGGGCTTATCTGATCGTCGTGGGAAAACTGCATGCAGAGGGGAAAAGTAGGCTACTGCGAATGCAAGACACATGAATATATTTAACTTGGCTTATGGCATGCATCATATTTATCTTTCTACAAATTTTTACCAAATGGAGAGTAATTCATTGCAGATGTTTGAAAAAGTAAAAATAGAGTAAAGGAGCTCAGTCACTTCCAAGATAGTTTCTTTCGCTAGTTTCCCAAAAAAAATCAAAGTTCACTCAGTTCATTCATAACGTTCGTGTCCTCACATTGTGTATTGGAGGCAGGGAAGTGTTATGAAGTCAGTAGAAAGGCAGTTGAAAGCAGTTAATGAATCTTGTTTACAACATTTGCAAACATATCTGCGGGAAATGAATAAAATGAGTGGCTTGAGTCATTGAGTGTATCTACAGAGGAACTATCAGGTGCTTCTCGCGTGCACGATTCGCCTAAATGGACCACGATGCTGATGACATGATAAAATGTCTTCACTTTTTCATGTACCTACATTTGTGGACATTGCATGCCCATCATGAAAAGGCTTTTCATGAAATCATGGTATTTTTCGTTAATGGCAAAATGGAACTGCTTTGAACTTTAACCTGCGAAAAGGAGTAGCCAAAGTTGATGTTAGTGGTGCCGATTGGATGATTGTAAAAGTTATAAATCATGTTTTTGTACTCGAGAAATTGGAATGTAAAGCACATGGAAAAACTACCTCTTTGGTATTTAAGTGTGTTCGTCATTTCAAAAAAAGGTTCCAGTTTTCTGGAGTAAACAACTTCTGCCTCGCTTTGAATGTTTAGTATTGTTACTCGCACCCTAGAAAACCGACTGACAAGTTGTAATTTGAGACAGTGTGCGGCGAAACATTTTAGGGGAAAGATCTCTCAAAGCCATATACTTATGAAATAAGCATCAAATAAAGTTCCGTTGATTAACTTTCGGTCTACTGTTATTAAAAATAAGAAATATTCCCAGTTTAGATTTTCATTGTTCCGACCATGTTTCCCGAGAGAAAGCACCAACAACCATCTGCAGTATCTGTGGCGTATGCCATCGGAGTCTCTTTAACCGTACTTTGCGTGTTTTCCAGAGTGGTATATGGGAGAACCGGTAGAGGACACCATTTATAAAAACACAGGTAAAAGACTTTTCAGATGCGAATGTTTTTGAAAATTATATGTGTAACTATCCTGACAGCATTTGAAATTATTTCATAACTTGGCTCATTTCAGAGGAAATTTTGAACGACTGGGAGAATGATGACAATTACTTGTACAGTGATGAGTCGCAGTCTCAAGAGTCTATCCATGATGGGGAGCTTGGCTTGCCCAAAGTATCCTATTTACCTCCGGTCCTAGTGGAGCATGCTTCACCTATCTCAACGACCACACAAAGACCGGTGTATTTTCCAAAAACGGAAATCGAACTGGGACCTTTATTTGATCAAGTATCGAAAGCGAAAAGAAATGAGATTAGTGGCCCGGTCGACCTTCCCGTACCTTACATCGTTTGGACGAAAGATCCGAGTGGAAATGAGAATTCAGCGAACTACTGGCAACGATTTTATAGCACAATGTACAAAGTTGATTAGATGAGATTTTAATTACTGGGTTTTTTATCTAACCTTTTAAATCTTCCTACGAAGGGTGTAAGACAATCCGACGAAAATTATGGTTATAATTATAATTTTTACAATTTTTTGACGATCTCCTTAAAATGTATTTTTATTACTTTTACTTTTACACACTTTGTATACTGATTTGCTGGAACGCATTTGACAAAATCCATTCATATAATAATATCATTTTGCAATGATTTTAGATGAACATATTAATGTAAAGGTTCAATTTTTTGTCGAATTTGGATAAGGAATTGGGATTAAATGATATTTTATTATGTAAATTTTAATGTACATATTCAGCATTTTGTGATTATGATTTACTTTGGATTACTATTACTTCAGTAATTAAAATGATACTACCTTGGAATAATGATGACTCTGTGACTAATATTCATGAAAATTTAGTTTATGGCACTGCGTGTCAATGTATCTAATAATATAAATTTTTGAATCCAAAAGCGTTGTGTACATAAAATTTTACAAGGCATGTCCAAGAAAAAATACGCTGTGCCTCACATTTAGGACATCATTTTTACGTATTTTAAGGTACAAAAATTGACCAAGATTTTTATATAGGTAAAAATTCTTGATTGAAAATAAATTATATTCAAGAACGGACAAACAAATTATAAAACTGTTGAAAGCTAAAACACGTTTATGTTCATGTCGTATTCATTTCAGACGTACAACTTTGTTTATTTTACAGTAAATTCTCTTGTGGGGTCTGTTGACGTTGAAGAAAGGATTAGGAAAGAAGTTGTAGTACCAGTTGCTACATCACTGTGGCCTACATGTTGCAAAATTGACAATTTAAAAAACATGGTTTAAATGTATAGGCATATTCTATAAAAGTACCTAAGAACAGCTTTACTACATACATATAAATTTGATTTGATAAACCTCTGAATAATTAACTAACATATAAATCCAATGGAAATCAATAAATGCTGGGTACAAATTTTTTCATGTAAATATGCTGGTATGAATTGTATTTGCTCTCATGGACTACTGCACTGCTTCTCAATAGAGATGACTGTCAACTCTAATTTAAACCAGTTGGAAGAATTAAAATAATTTCTTGATCAAGTTTTAATAATGTTGAGTAGTAGGCTTTACTTCTTGATATTTCTTGGAAGCAATTTAGCAAAATGGTTCGGCGTTGGGTGCGTCAAGTTTGACTATCGACGACGCGTGATGGAGTACAATCCTAAAGTGAGAAGGAGGGTGGTTTGGAATTACAACTTGGAATGGGCTTGGGTATCGGGGGCACTCATCTGTATCGCAAAATTCTACTTCGAAGGGAACATTGGTAGATTTAACCTCTCACTAGCCTATTGGCTAGCAGGAACAATGATGACGATTGTACTCTCAATCATGCGATTGCACCCGCACGATACCTGCGCGATTCTCAACGGAACGATTCAGTACATGGAATTCATTCAGCGTACGTTTTTATGTAAATAAAATATAAGACTTTCTGATTGAGTTGATGTTGATGATGGCTGAAATTTCAATTACAGGTCACTACATGCGAGGTTTCAATCCAAACAGAGATATATTCAATCTTTTCATTGACCTAATTATTACCGCTTTTGCTGGTTTGTGCACCTTCTCCTGTCTGGTATTGTCATTGTTCCTGGTCTATGATCCTCGAGGCGTCATTTTCCTCGGGGCTATGGTTCCTCTACCATATTTTATACTTCCGGTTCGTCTCCTTGTTATAGCATTTCACGCCTACTTGTTGACGACAATCCACATTTGCATGGCGGTTGTTGGATCATCTATTTTGATTTACGGATTGTACATTGCTCCTTTCTATCTGCAAGAACTCCGCCTCGGAGAAAGTCGCAGATACAGAACCAAGCATCTATTGAGGCGATCGGATCATATCCGATTAGCTTACCGGTCCGTACAGGTGCTCCATACGACATCGTTAAGCTTTATGGGACCATACGTAGCCATTTGTAATGGTAGCTTTATGGCAACAAGTTTGTATTGCAACGCCGTCCTCATTAGATACTGGGAAGTACTGTCGCCAATGACCAAAGCTCAGCTTTTGATGTGGTCTCTGATGACAATGGGCTTTTGGTCGTTTATTTTGGAACTGGGAAGGCTCTTTTTCTCGAGAGGGAATAAGGTACTAGCATCGTGGAGACGTCACAAGTGGGGGTCTATACGAGAACAGCGGATTATGAAAAAATTTTGCAGATCGAGCAAACCCATTTTAATTTGCTATGGGAGGCAATTTGTCATACGGAGAAATACTATTTTAGTCTTTCACCGGGGAATAGTTAGAGGTACAATGCGAACATTGTTGACCACCAAAACGCGATAATAAAATTCATCTATGATGATGGAACAATATCATCGTCATGCATGTATATATGCATATAATGCAACTTTAATATCTATAAGCTCAATTACTATCACTTCTATTAAATACCAACAAAAGAACATAGCACCATTAACTTTCTCCGGCCTCATTTCATTTACCATAGTAGTATTGAATTTTTGCATGATCTAATCAAGTTGCTAAAGGGATAAAAGCGACTATTGAATTTTGGAATAAAATACCTCTGGTTGCAACTCAGCAAAACATCAATCAATAAGATTTCTAGGGGGATTTTGATCCAAGTAAAAGACATTCTGAAACCTAAAAATGAAAACAATAAAACATGCAATCATATATCATATTCGAAACAACTTTCTCTAACATTTACACCTTCCAGTTGAGTTTTTAAAGTATTTCCGAATTTTCGTAAGTCTCCCATTGCCCCAAACGCATAATGAGCGTTTGTACTCCAGCGGAAGAGGAAACTGAGATTCCTGTGCCTTCGACGACTGAATTAGAGGCAGAGAAGAAAAGAACAGCGTATCCAATTGTTCGCGTAAGTCGTTTAAATGAGCTACAAGTAGATTATCCCGTGCCATTTTTTTCGAATGATCATTTTTTTTGTAAATACTGCAGCATACGGATGTACCTGAAGAAAACAAAACCGACATTTTGGACATTATCACTTTGGCCGTCGACATGTTTGGTGCAGACTATGACGTAATCTCAAAATTGTGAATCAACTACGCATTCCTTCGAAATTTTAAAGTATCATAAAATATATGCTATACAATTTCAGCTCGCCTGCAAGCAAATAAAAGACGACATGGATAAGGCATATGGACCACATTGGCACGCAATAATTGGGGAGTCGTTTGGCTACCAGGTCACCCACCAAAATCATCACATCATGTACTTGTTTTACATGGGAAATCTTGGAATTCTCGTATGGAAAAACAATAATTAGGACAATGATTGAAAATCTGAATGATCTGCTTCGTAAACAAATATTCCACAGCAAACTCATCATTTAACTTGAAGGAAATACATATCTTGTAGTTGTTCAATATTTCAATGTCACTATTCCTTGCAAATATTTTACTTATACAAGGCATAGCAGGAAATACCAAAAACCGATCTTTTTGTAAATGTCGATCTGACCATGACAAAAAAGTTCCCTACAAGCATTTATATTGGTTTATTTCAATATGATGTGCTTAATGTATAATTTTTAAATTACCAGTGATTGCATTAGGTTTTGGTCTGACTTTTCATATTTATATTCTACATGATTACTTTTGGCACAAGTGGGACTTTAGTTTGCAGAAATAGAAATGAAAAATTCAAATTGAGTTTTAAATATTTAAAAAGTTGATTAATGCTATCCTCCACACTGATATTTCCTTTATCGTACTTATACTATACATCTTCCACTTTCTCTTATGTAAAAAAGACCACAGCTGTCCTACAGTAGTTGCGATATGACACAGATCCAATTAAGGTACGGCAGTTTTAAATCATGCTTAAGCGATCGTACCTGAAAGAAATTTCATTTCAGTTCGGCTACATGCATATCTATGTATCTACATTACCAGTCTTTCAATGATTCCTAAACTCAGAATAATTTCAGTTCCGTCTGTGAGTCAGAGTATGTCTCATTAAATAAGTAATTGTGCCTCATCAAGTTCCTTGTCATTCTAATTGGTGGCAAATCCTAACTAAAAGACTTTACCGTGCTACCCAACAATTCTGCCCAATTCTTAATTGGCTCGCATCTCATTCTTAATTGGCTAATTCCAATCGCCACCAACGCATGTTCGAAAGAAATCCTTCACTGCGTTTTCCAGTAGTGAGAAATTTTTGTTTCGTCAAAACATTATGACTGGGGAGGTGAGAGGACAATAAAATTATGAAAAAGTTTTGCAAGTCTTGCGTCCCCGTTGTGATTGGCTATGGACGACAATTTATCATTAAAAGAAATACGGTTCTCAGCTTTCGTCGAAGAGTTG
>JAHZMY010000639.1:0-16895 GCA_027743915.1 Seira sanloemensis
AAAAACCACACACAAATTTAAAACTTACATCTCTTCACAAAGCGACTTCCTATTGCTCCAAGTATTGTGTTGAAACACGAATAAAAAGCGGTGAAACCCTTGGCGTCCACACAATGGAGCTCGATCACACACGATTCATATTTTCCACATGTATTCTCCAGGGAACACATAATAATGGAATTCCATTACACCGGTGGCATATTTAGAAAAGTGGTGGTATCCTGCGCCCTGGAGTTGGACAGCTGGGGTTTTTCCTCCGCATAGAAATACAAGAATAGCAAAATGGGAAGTAATATATGTGTGTGATCTTTTCAGCAATTCATGAAAACATGGAACAATTAAAACATACGCATTTGGCATTTACGCAATACGATTTTCAGATTGGGAAATGATTTCAGCTTTGAAGGGTGAAGCTGTTGTTGAGGGCTTGTATCGTATTGTTGTTATGTCACAGCATGAATCGAATCCCTGATATTTTTGTTGTAGGGTTGTGTATTGAAGGCCAATAAACAGAGAAGAAATCTTAACAAAGTCTTGAGGTGGTAAATGTTCCATTATGACATCAAAAGAAAAAATACCTTTTGTATTGTGAGGTATGAGGTGCTGAAAGCTTTCTACAAGACCTACATGATTCACAGAAGCATTTTTTTTCTTTTTGGCGTAGCTTAAGTAGTTTGTTAACGTGTGTTTGCATTGTAAAACTTTTTTTCAGAGACCACGATGAGTGGAATGGGAATGAGATGGCTTTATTAGCGTGGGTTTCTTTACCTACAGCAGCAAACACCATCATGAGATTCCGCAGAGGAAAAAGTTCTGTTTCACTATTGTAATGTCATTGTAGTCAATAAATATTGTCAAAGTGAAATGAGCGGAAGTATGCCCATCTTTTTGACGAAGTAATAGTTAAGTAGTAGTAGTTAAGTAGAAATAGTATAAGAGTTGAGATATTTCAACATAAAAAACTATCTTGACTACAAATGTCACAAAAGCAAATACCCTCTTGAATCTGACAATGGAATTTGGGAAATTGTTCATTTTAAAAAACTTATTCCAACTCTGCTTGCAGATAAATTATAAACACGTGTTTAGTTCGAGTGAATGGATATGAGATTTTAATTTGAGTAAGGATATAGATTCAAGAAATTTTACTCTCCTATGATATAAATGCTCTTTAAATGTGCAAAGAATCGTATTTCTGTAGAGGAACTTCTTACAGCACAATATCTCAATCTGGCGTGAATAAGTAGATCAGGTAAAATCATCCTGCCCAGCTCGATTCGAATCTGCCAACCACAACGTTAGAGGTGTGAACCTTCCATTACGCCATAAGAACTCGCCAGCTTTGCATATACAAAGCCTATATTCTCTTCATAAGCACTTTATACCATTTTTATGACTAAAGTACACATTATTATCATATTCAACATGAAAGCACCAAGTTTTTTAATCCTTATCTATCATTCATGTCTGCTCACAAGTGCACACGCCTGCATACACGGTGATTTAGGATGGTCATCATCATCATCATATCATGTTAAATATTATGTTCGTGTCGCCAGAAGGAAAAAAATCGAGTACGTAGAAGAGCCATGTAGCATTATATTTTCATTTTTAGATGACAGGACAAGATAAGCAGCAGTTCATGCACTTGTCCCAGCTCATGTTACATTTTCTTGCATAAAAAGTTTGTTATTGTTGAATTTTTTCAGCATAAATCTAGCAGAAGAGAACATGTCGGACTAGGAATAAATTTGATTAAGTTGACCCAAAGTGAACTCCTATAGACACATCATAGAACATTGGGGGAGAATAAAGGTTTATCCCATGAAATATTTCCTTGAGTCGAGCTCTAGTCCTGATCCCAATCATTGCGAATGCACCAGGGAAAAATCATTTCAGGCTTAAGTTTGAATAAGTGTTTATAGCATAATATGCCATTGTCCATGCAAATTAGCATGCAAGCGTTAAGATGGTGTTATGCCTAAAAGTTTGAAGCGGAGAAATGTTGCTTGATGCAATATTTTTGTTGATCTTTAGTCTCATGGTGGAGGTGGCTGTTTAATGACGGGATTAGCCTAAACTTACGTTTATTTTTCTGGACATTCAGTCCATATTTGTTTAACAATTATTATGGCTCTTTTTATTGTTATTATTATGATCATGATGATGCACGAACACATGCCGGCATCACAGATGTACGTTTCTCCTGGGGAAATTATAGGATTTTAATACGAGCTCAGTTTGCTCGTGTGCCTTTCACTCCGTCTGTCGGCATTTCAGGCGTAGATCAACAATATCTTTTGATGTTTACAATGCGCCTTACGTAAGCTCGTGCAGGAGGAAAATGGGAACAGAAATATAAAAAAAGTAAAAATAGAGCCTGATCCTCTTAAGAGCAATAACTAAAAAATAAGAATCTTATCTCAAGAGATAGACTCTCTTTGGGAAAAAGGTTTTTGTAAGATATGGCACAAAACATGATAAAAACTTGATAAATAAATTAAGATTAGCTAATATGGAAGAAAATGGTACGTGTATGTAGTCTGCTTTTTTGACTAGATGCCGTCTTTTAAACCTTTGTTGAAATCTTTTTGGGCTCTTTTACGAGCACTCGGATTCAATTAGCTTATCAGAATTAGAAAATTATAGATTAAACTTTCTGGGATTTTTTTATTTTCTGCAGACAAAAATTTAAGTAAGTAGTAGTAAGTAATTTAAGTATATAAGTAAATTGATTCTAATTATTAATTTTTTAAAGTTTTGTACGCCTTAAAATTTGGTAACTTTTAAGTACCTATTTTATTTATGGAAAGCGTGAGTTAATTTAAAGCTCCCGAGTCATAGATTCATACATGCAAAAACGTATGCATTATGTGTCAATTTAGTATAAATTATTTTTAACTCAATTATCTTAATTTCATTAACCTCTCAATGTTTTTGAATGTACAATGTCCTTGCGATCTAAATGACAGGTATTCGGCTGACATCCGATGGCACCACAACAGCTTTACGCCAGATCCATTTCAAACTTTGAATGGACTTTGCTCTGCTCACCAGACTGGAAAAGACGGTGAAAGGCTGCACCACACACATTATCACTGCATTATTCACCATATGCACAATAACATCTTAATTGTCCCAGTGTCATCTTTCTCCACCGCTAATTACTTTATTGAGCACTGGGAAAATTAGGGGTACTGTTACGCACCGAAAGGAATTTTGTCCCTTGTTTTGAGGGCGGGGACAAAGATCATCTTGCTCATCTTGAGTTGGAGGAAGCTCCTCAGCACGAAAGGAAAACACGATCACGATGCTTTGTGTACTACAAGAAAAAAGACGCTCATACATTACTTGTATATTTCTTTTGCTCACGGTACAGGAAAAAAATTATTGTTTCGTGACACCCATTGTGCCAAAAGAGCCCCACACACGGTGTCACTTTCAGCAAGTCTTGGAATAATAGGAGAGAGATATTATATGCTGTATCTCCTGAGGGGCCCATTTTACTTCTGCTCCCTTTGCCCTTGTAGTGACATGACATTTGACAACTGCTTGCCTCACTGGGTTCATTGAGTTTGGAGCAAGTCATTCTTTCATCATCTCATAATGGTTTCCCGTTGCACAAGGAAGTACATGAATAGTGACATGAAACAACTTCATACACACGCATTCCTTTGCCCTGTTCTCCCTCACGTTTTTTGGCTGCTTTTGTCCTCTCAGCAAATTACGAGAATCGTCAAACGCCACAAACATATCGATTTACAGTACAGTAGTCACCTTTGCATATTCACAGGGCAAATGAAAGGCTGATGATGACTTGCGGGTTACTGATGACACACGAATACACGTTTTCTCATCTCTCATTTTGAGATTTATGATTTTTTCATCTTTTTCAAAGGGCACGTCTTTCACAAATTTTTGTAAAATTGGATGATCGATGATTCGAAATTCATTCATGAGTTTTGGATATTTCTACCACTTCAAACTTTATGAGACGATCCAAGGTTTCCTCGCAAAACGTAGTGGACTACTGTGGAAAATCCCTTTTATAAAAAATTGTCGCATTCAAATCAGCATATTTTGATCTCGTGTAAAGGATTACATTACAAATTACATGAGCTGAAGACAAACAGGAGTTTAAAGATCCATGATATGACGAGACGCGTATATGTGACTGGAATTTGGGATGAGTGTGTACAATGTCCATGTAAATAAATACCAAGTTCACGATGTACGATAAAGCTCTCCTCAGAGCCGAGATGAGCAGGCTACCTTAAAAGAGAAAAATATATCCTAAAATAGAGGGAGAAGAGAAATCGGCTCTCGAGAGCCTGATACCATCACCATTCATTTATTTACCGACCACCAGAAAAGTGCAGGAGAGCAGAGAGAGAGAGAAAAAACTGGATGTTGTCTTGAGCTTCTTCTTATGCTCAATGTCCATGCATAATTTTCAAGGTGTATTCAACCCTTTAGGCTTTTGTCTGCAGTTCAGAACTTTGAATAATGATGACGAAGGAATTTCAATTTGTTTTGAGTAAATTGGATGGCATTGCGGAGGAAAATGTAGATTGGATGCATCGTGTCGGACAGTAAACATAAGGTTGGCGTTGATCGTTGATTCAGGATGATTTACAAAATGTCATTTGATTGGAGAAAATTATGATTAGTGTTGCTACTAATTCAAGTAGAGTATTCGAATATTGAATGCAAAATCGATATCTTTTTCATAATGCACATCTATGTAAGTTTAGGTTAGTGAGTCTTTCTTATACATATTTCTGCGAAGTAAATGACTATTACATTTTTCATTGTCAATTTCGAACTAATCAAAATGATGCTTAAAATCGATTATCATTCACGTTTGTTGCACATTGCACTACTGGGTAGGACTACGATAAAAGTTTTGGTAAATGTTGAACCATACTGTTCAGTAATCCCGTGACAATTAAGAAACACAAGCAAACAATTTCCCTTGAACAAGTTACATCGATGCTTCTGCTTCTGTGTCTCCATCCAATCTTCTATTCCTTTCTTTTTACACTGTGAAGGCAATAGCAGTACTAGTGCTGAAGGTATTTACAACTGGAGAACAAAGTTTCGTCTTGAATAATGTCACATGGATGATTTTTGGATGGAGAAATTATTCATCCCGCATTCCCCACTGTCTCTCAGAGTGATGAGCATTTAGTTTAGAGCTTTATCTCATTTAAATAAGCATAAGCTCCAGAGGTCCAGAGGAGATCCAGCGGCCGAGTTTGTATAGGATCCTCACATACTTTTCCTTTTGGAGTTGTGTTTTATCCGCTTCTTCCATTGTGTTTGATTAATGAAACGTAATGAAATTATTTAAAGAAAAGGATTTTAGATGGAGTGAGGAAGATCGAGTGTACTTTTTCCCTTTTATCAGATGCATAAAAAGACAGATAAGATATGATTCACTCACAGGAGGATTCTCTCTTCGAAATCTTGTTCCCACGATGATGGTTTTGGCTAAAAGCATAATCTAATAATCATAGAACACACATAGTTTCAAAGAACTATCACCTGTCAGTCCAGGAAAGAGATTCCTTAATGCACATGCGGCATTCTCTTTTTTCACCGACTTGTTTCTAAATTGATGTGTACAATCTGTCAAGTTCAAAGAGAGGAGAAAATGGATATTGCATTACATTATTACAGCGTATAGCACCGACGCACACAGAGCCACCAACCTACATACTTGATCATGACTGACTGACATGATGGTGCCGCTCATAGCAGACTTTGTGAACGAGACTTTGATTTACTGTTATATAATTGGGATATTATGATTCGTTTCATGAGGTACCTCTGAAAACGCTCTGCGTTTTTGCAATAAATGTCACTTACCTGTCAATTAAGCTCAGGTGAAACGGTGACGCTCAACAGGATGCACATTCGTTTAATCGCTTGTTAGCCAATCAGTCGAATCTTGAGTCGGTGCGGTCACATCATTGACAGGTGAAGTCATAACTGTCATGTAATGAAGGTGCTACAAAGGGAAGAACTAGACTGGCAAGATAATATTTTTTTTTGCAATAGCTTGAGGACAAATTAAATGGGATTTTTATGGGCTCAATTAGTTTTATATTGGGACTGCAATTAATTTCACCTATTTTTTTGCACAGGGGCATAGCCAAGGTTGGAGAACCTAATAACTTGATAGTTAACACAATTCGAGGAGGTGGCAACATGGGCAACAACTTTCTGGAGCCACAAGTGCAAGCCGTGCTGAGAAAGAAGCAACAACGTCTCGTCCGTGAGAATCGGGGCGTTCTGGAAGCGATCGCGAAAGGAGCGAATGAAGCTATAATGGAGTGCAAGCACCAGTTCCGAAATCGTCGATGGAACTGCCCCACAAAGTCGTTCTGGAGAGGGAAGAATCTCTTCGGGAAAATTGTGGAAAAGGGTAAGAAACAAATACGAGTGCATAATGAAGTAGAGAAATTTCACGTAAAGGACGTGACGTATCTTCACGAATTCCTTGAAATATGTGGAACGAGACATATATTTTCCCAAAATATTTAATGAATGTGGGTAGGTATGTAAATGCTTTATAATAATCATATCGGAAGCAACAGGTTACTCATTGTTTTTCCCCTGCCTTGAGAGTTGATGAAGACGAGAAGACTTCTGATCATGATGATGATGATGATGATGGTCATGATGATGACAAGTACGTAATAATACAAAGGCGGCATTCCCCCCGCCGACTAAGCCACTCTGTAATAATCATAAGTGAAGAGGTTGAACGGACCATCAAGTCTGCTGCTTCTTGGTTTCAGTTTCAAATTTCATAAAAAAGAGATTTTTCTGAGGAAAAAAATGTAGAGATGGAATCTCTGCTGAAATGAACTAAAAGGCTTTTCCACGAGATCATATATTCATCCACATATGCATAATAATATACGATGCAGCGTACGTATGCATCATGTAGGCACAATTATCATCAACATCATCAACAATATTATCTCTTATGAATATATGTACCTATGTAGATATATTCTTTATAAACATTGGTTTGTTGACTTTTCTACCTCGGAGGCCTACCTGACAGCCACACAGGCAAAAAAATAAGGGAAAACTACATACTTTGAGGTTTCTCCATTGGATCGCTTACACATCACTTGCTCACTCCATTCCACTACAACTTTATTCACCCAAAGGCTACTAATAACACACGACGAGAAGAAAAGGAAAATACAAAAAAAAAATATTTCCTATGTGGAGTGAAAAGAAATGGAGAGAGAGAGAGAGAGAGATTGAGATGCCAAGGGAAAACAAGCTTCATACGAACGCTGAATATAATATCATGTCTCCGCTTAAAATGCAGAACAGGGAGCTGTCTTAATTTGATACTTGCTTGTTTTACGCCACAGATATTTGATATAGTTATTATACGTCTTTTACTTGTAATTTGGGATGTAACGAAGGATCCTCCAGCATGCCTTTATTTTACATGTTGACGGAGTTAAAAGATTGATAAATAATTTGGCGTATTTGATTTTTGGTTCGTATTTGCCAGCTATATTAAGATTTGAATTTTAAGTACTCCATGGGGAAATCAGTTACGGACTGCAGTTTGTGATAAAATCTCCCTTCTCAATTTCTTATGTAAGTATTTATGACCGAGAATGATGCAGCATTTTCTTCTCTCTCCGAGAAAAAGTAGCTGGTACAAGCCAATATAGTTTTGAATACATGTGTGCGTATTCTCGTATTGATTTAAAATTACGAGAATCTTGCAATGAATGAAGATATTGAAACGGCATACATGTGGGCTGCTATATCGATTCTCCTCAGTGTTTGAAAACATTGGTATTAAGCAAATGTTTTTTTTAAACTCCGCTCCTTTTGAAAGGTGTTCTGAAGCATGGCTTAAGTCCTTCATTTTTTCTCCTGGAATCCGTGGAAAAAGCGCATTTCAATATTTGTGGGGTTTATATAGGGGATCATATAATGGCATCATTATATATTTACGTTACATGTTTATCCATAATAAGTGGCTATTACACCTTCATTCCATTTTCCCCCTTGTGTCGGCATCTCTCAAGGCGAAAGGAGATGGGAGAGAGGAGAAAATGATTAAAGGCAAAAACGTAATATTTTTCTCCAAGTCTTTTTCTCAAGAGCTGAAGAAGATTATTATTACGAAGGAGCAAGCGCACCACCATCCACCACCACCATCAACAAGCAGTCAGGGAGGTATGTTCGAACCTTCCCTATTCACAGCCGGCTTGGAATTAATTACATGGCTCGATCCATTCATTTGTCATGACCATGAAAATGCAAAGCCTCGGTAACGTGTCATGCACACAAAAGACAGATGTATTCTGTTTGACGAAAAATGGGATAAAATCCTGAGCTACTAACGCCAGAACAAAAATCCAAAAACTGAATTAAGCCATTAAGGACACATTTGCATTGAACTCATTGATACCGACACTTTAGCAAAAAAATTAAGAGATTTGCCTCTACATGCATACTCTGATTTCTTTAAGGATATTTACTGACTCATTTTTTGAGCTAGTAATGACTTTGTTTTTGCAGATAGTTGCAAGGCATGATCTACATGGGAAGTCTGCAAAGGTTTTTATAATAACCTTGTCTGATTCCGTGTGAGCACGTTACATTTTTCTGGCATTCCCCAATCAACGGTGTAATTATTATCTGAGAAACTGTGCTTTCAATACCCAAATGTACAGGAGAAAATGTTATTTCAGTAATAAAAACGATTATTAGTACCAAAAAAGTGCACAGACACCTTTACCTTTTCCCCTGTTTGGTGTAAAAAGACCACACTGAATTTCAAGGTAAAAGAATTTTTACACGAACTCTTGAAGAGGATATGTCAGCAACGCTATAAAAATGTGAACGGTGTCTGCACCAAAAAAAATCAGTATAAACTTTTAGCTTCCTTATTAGATTCGTGTATAAATGAGTCATTTAAAGTGCAAAATGTAAATAGAGCCATCTTCTCGCTAAAATAATAGCGGCTCAGAGAGAGATCCTCTAAGATGAGAGGTCTCCTCACTACGCAGGAATTTTGCTGTAGAGTGAATA
Source organism: Seira sanloemensis (assembly GCA_027743915.1). Lineage (NCBI taxonomy): Eukaryota > Metazoa > Arthropoda > Collembola > Entomobryomorpha > Entomobryidae > Seira > Seira sanloemensis. The sequence continues at coordinate 9,085 of JAHZMY010000639.1, forward strand.
TTGTCAAAGCTCCGAAGGGAAAATAAGATGTGGTAGTTGTACCCGTAGAGAAAAGTTGATCCTCAATTTAAAGAAGTGGATCTTTTTCTTCCCTATTATTACCATTCATAATTATGATCATCATGTTCAATGGTCGGTGATGGAGCTCACACATCAAGTTTTTTTTCTCTTCTTCTGTTGCCTCTACTACCTAATCTTCTGTGCCGCTGTGAAGGCTACCACCACCATAAGAAAAAGGAATGGCTTTTGAAAGTTCGTTCTGGGTGATCTTATTTTCGCCTAGTAGTTTTTTTTTCAAAGTTGAATTTTTTGGTGTGAATATTTTTGTTTTGTATAAAGTCTATGTGTGGCTCAACACTCTAGCTTTGGCTGGAGAAATGCAATGGGACGAAATATGAAATCAATTGAATAACACTGCTGAATGTGGAGTTGAAGCTAGTTTAATAATTGCGTAGTACAGATAAAAAGAGATATGAAATACCTATGCAATAAGTCTAGTTTTTCTAAAGTCATCCACTTTAATTTATTTACTTTTGAGAAATTACCATTTACTTTTGTATGTACATAAGTAATGATTGCGTGATGTAAATCGTTTGCATTCATTAAGTCATAATATCGTGGCTTACCTGTGCCACGCTGACTGGGTGGGCTGACTTGTCTTCAGCGATTATTCTGTTTCATGAGATAAATATTTTTTTAGAAATGCTATTTGTTACAGGACAGCGTGCATTTCTACTAAATGAGCTTTTCCACATGATGGGTATTTAATGGAGATGTTAAAAGTTAAAATGTAATTCATTGATGGGAAACGGGACTCACCCTGTGACTTGTGACCTTTCACTGGGACTTATTTTAATATAGGATGCTATTTATTCTCAGATGTGTATCACACTATCTAGATCTTGAAGATATTCAGAGTTTTGCAACAGGCGCCAGGCTGAGGCAATGTACATATGTATGCACCTATGTATATTCCGGAAACTTGATTTTAAATTGCTTTCCCGAAAAAAGGGGAATGGATCTATGTACATATATTCATGTGAACTGGAAAAGGACCTGGGAGATGTAATGTACGAAATGGGCATAAATCGAGGCTTGATTTGCGTCCAAGCGTGAGCTGTTAGGTGCCCCCTGAGGAGGAAGTCTCGCTGTGAGCCGTCTTCACCAAGTGCTAACTTAATTTCTTGACTCCATGAAGTACCGCGTTGGTGGTATACCAGAGCAGAAAGAGTGCAGACTCTTACAATTTACAGTTGTAAGTGTCCAAACAATGTCCATCAAAATTTTTAGGGAAACTAAGGAAGCATCCAGCATTGTATTTTCCTAAAATTGCGTCTTATAAGGGTCAGAAAGTGATAATGTCCATAATTTTATCTAAAAAAAACATTTGCGCAAGAAGCTGCACGTACTATAAAATGCTTTAAATTTTTGGAAGAGTAGTTGACATTCTTTTAAAAAAATCATATTCATGGATCTATTCTCATCTTTAATTTGTACATCAATATATTTAGGTATGTGCATCACTTGACTCCAATCTGTTCTTGGTACTTCCTAATATTCCTGATTTGCATTTTATGATACCTTTCATGAGGTAAACGTGTCAGATGCAATAGAGCAGTAAAAACCACGTTGTAAAGCAATACAAGATGGTTTCTCCACCAAGATACAAATCTAAATTGAGTGTTACACAATAAATTATCCGCAGCTTTCAACGGGAATCGCCACAATCTGACATTTTTATACGACCATTTATATTACAAGAGCGACGTATCTAATCAGTGAGAAAAGGGGAATCTTATTTACCATTTTTTATTAGATGCTGTATTTTTTCTCAATCATCTCTCTTGTGGTTTCGGGAGAAAATCTTGTACATCCATTTAGAAACGAATCTATTTATAAGCGATGTATCATTTTGTATCTTGATTACTTTAGGATATAACTCGAGAGAGAGAGAAAAAAAGAAAAATCCGTTCTGAAGTATAAAAAATAAACTTGTTATTGACATTTAAATGTATTTCAATGTGAACAGAGAATTTATCATTCATTTTTAGTAATTTCCCTTCAACTCTGCCTCTGACTTTATCGCATTTGAACAGGTGAATTTACTTAAATTTGGGTATGAATATTTTATCTGAGGAAAAGGTCAGCTTTTCTGTCGTTTTGTAATGGATTTATGGGTGTTTGATGAGCAGATCTTTTTGCTAATTACGGCATTGTGAAATGTGACGAAATCTGAGCTCATCTTTCTATATTACTATTTTGGAGTAGACTTTTGTAGACTCTGTAATCTAATTTTCTCTCGAGGTAAATACTCTGGCCATTTCTCAACAATCAAATTATTTTATTAACTTGTCATGCTCAAGAAGAAAAGGAGTTTTAGTAATCTGTGAAGAGAATCTCTCAATTTTTTATGGATATATCACGATCTCCGTACGCTGGAGAATGCCGACTTGAGCCTATACCTGTTTTGTAGATTGAAGCTGGCGATCTCATAATGATGAGTGAGTGGCGAGTGAAGGAAGGCTGGAGGATCATTATTACCATGAGTTTAAATTCAATCTTTGAGAATTGAAATGAGATAATATCTGAAGAGAAGGGGAAAATGTTAATCTGGTATTCATGGGGTCTTATCAGATGCATGGAAGGGCAAAAACACTGCTGACCCCTTTTCATCTGGAAAAAGTGACAAATGCGTGGATCTCATCTTCCAGTGAAGAGGAATTCATGCGTTAATAAGTACGCAAGGCATGGCCCTAGTCTTTGATTCGCCTGGCACCAAAAGTGAGCGTTATTTACCTGTAGCAAAAAACGGTTAATGGGAAGCATACTCTGGTCATATCTTCAAGTTAGATTACCCTCCTTGATTATATTCAAATATCAAAATATAATCTGGCTTATGAGAGCCTGATTACATCTCTGAAAGAAGTAAGCCTTTAAGCCTCAGCGGAATTCCTGTTTGTGTGCCTTATGGAGAAAGGGAATGTTGTAGATCCAGATAGCTCTGATGATTATGACATTATCCAGCCTCTCTTCTGAGCCACGGCAGCTATTAAATTAATAAACGGAGATAGAGAGAGATATCTTCAACCCTTTTTGGGGTAATGAACTGAGCAAACAGTATCACACAACGACTTAAAACATTTTTTTGTGAGTAAATGTGTGTCGGCATTCCGTAAGAATATTTTGTCGTTCATTATGACCATCCATGTAATAATATGTGATAATGGGTTTGAAAATGTAGAATCATATTCATGCGCACAAGATACAGAATCATAGACATACATAAGAGCGGTCAATATCTCTCTTTTGGGTAATGATTAGAATTGTGATCCACCTTCTTTAAAAGGTCGTTTTTCAAGATTAGGAAAATGAAAAAAAATCTTTTTAGAAAGATTATGAACATAAAAAACTTTTTCTTAATAATATGCTCCGCTCTTATTATTTCCTTAAAAATCAGTCGGTTTAAGGGGAAATGGAGTGAAGCCAACGCAGAAGAAGGCGTAACTTTTTTTTAAAAAAAGAAGAAGAAACCATCTAAGATATTTTAATAAAACGAGGCAGACAGAAAATGAAAAAGAATACGAGCTCGGTGCATGTGAGAATTGGCAAATTCTTTTTCATTCACTTTTGTATCTGGGTCGAATGCAAAGATAGATGCAATTACATTAGTGGATTATTAAAATGCTCACGTTACAATGGAGGCACAAACTAATATAAATTCATTTTGTGTTCCTGATGAAGGAAAAGCTCCTCTCTCTCTCTCTGCTCTGAAGGGATTCTGAAATACAATTGGAAATATAAGAAGCATCAAAAGGATTTTCAGATTCACATGATCATGCTGACATAACAAAAAAAGAGTAACTAAATTACCTTTTCGAAAAACATCTTCCTTGTATGAAGACATTACACCAGACAATACTAATATTAGCCGTATAATGATTACTCAAAAAAGGGTGTACAATGGGAAAGGGATAAAAGCATTAGAGGCTTTATGTAAGCACTTTTTTAAGATGCCAAAAACATGGTCACGCATGAATTACCAATGTTTGACAAGCCTTTTCCCATGAATTGACTCTTTTCAAATTGCTTTTTTCTCAATCTGCACACACCGAGGCGAGCTGCGCACCCTTTTCTTCTCTCGTGGTGAATGCGTTACGCATTTTCCAGCGGGGAGAAAGGAGCATGTGTGTGCAAGGGGAAATGTATGTAGGTAAGATGATATGACGAGCACCAAGTATTGTGTACGACTCAGGCTTTGATGAGATGAAAGAGCGGATTTCAATGATGTGACAGGATTTAATTTGAGAATCCGTTGATGAATGTAAATCAATATTCATCAAAAAATATTGGATGCTAATGGAAAGCCATGTAAAATGGTTTGGAAAAAGATTAAAACGTAGAAATTGGCGGGAGCCTAATTGAGTATCTGTGAGAGGTTGCTGGTGGCCAATCTTGTCATAATTAGGCTGTGACATTGAAAGTTAAATTCGTGTTCATTCTGCAAAACGCAGATGTAATTGCTTAAATTCTAAAGTTCTACATTCATAAGTTTGATGGTAAACTAATTACAAATATTAATTTTTGTTTCATAGGTTGTCGTGAGTCCTCCTTTATCTATGCGATGACTAGTGCGGCAGTGACCCACGCCGTGGTTCGAGCTTGCAGTGAAGGCTCCATCGAGTCCTGTACCTGTGACTATCGCCTCCACAACAAGTACAGCCGAGCAATGACTCCCGATCAAAACTGGTAAATGCATACATATTTAGATGTCGTATTTTGGAGATATAGGTCTCCTGTTACTGCATTCCACTCCCAAATGTTCATTAATTAATTTCGTCCGCCATGCCGTTATAATTTTCACAAAAATTTATTTAAAACTGATTTCTTGATTTGTTTTAGGAAGTGGGGCTCGTGCTCCGACAACATTGAGTTTGGCTACAAATTCTCTCGTGACTTTGTCGACGCTGGTGAGAAAGCCAGGGAAATGAGAGGAACCATGAATCTCCACAATAACGAAGCAGGCCGCATTGTAAGTCACAATTTTTTCTTGAAGGAATGTGAGCCTGCATGTAATTTCCATATTCTTCACCGTTTTTACATCATTACGCTGACAATTTTCTTTCAAATTGTAGACTTCATGCCCTGTCATATCTGTCACTCGTGTGTGTACCATTCTCTTGTAAAACTCTGTATGACGGGCAAAGTGCACGTGTGTCACATAATGTAAGGGAACATGACTCGATGATGGCCATGTGTCCAGCATGGCTAAGACTTTTTTCTCCACTTTTCAAGATCACGTGCGTGGAGTTGCGGAGTAATTTGATAGGGCCATTTTAACCTTTAGCTTCAATTAAGGAGCGTATATTTTCCTCGTTGTTGAAAACGGGAAGAAAATGACAAATTTATGACCTGGTATAAATTGACTATGCTTTTTTAAAGAATGAACTTGTCCCAAAGTTGTTTTTTAAAATAAAATGCTCAAAAATCGTGACAACTTTGCCTCTGCTTGGAGCTGTGCATTAAGACTTGGTCATAATTTAGAGAAGAAAATTTCATCTGGAAAAATATGATTTAAAAAAGTGGCCGAGTCATCCTATGCACATCCTTTTCTCAGTTTCGTGGAAGATGCGACAAATGGCCTAGGTTGACGTTTTTATTGACACTTTCAAAGAAAATAAAAAAATGCACAGGGTTCTTTATACACATTTTTTTTAGCTAAAGACATATTTTTTACAGAAAAAAACGTTCCCAACATTTGTCAGCACTTCATTACCCATCCACTTTAGGTGTCATTTGCTCCACTTTGACAGGAAGTTTATTCCGAGAGGAAATGCAATTGTTTTCAAAATCAATGTTTTTTTCATATTTTTCCAGCATGTTCAGTCGTTCCATCTCCATCAAGCAGGTTGTGGAACGGTGCAAGTGTACGTTTCAGTGGTGTTGTCAAGTGGAGTGCAAAAATTGTACTGTGACGAGAACATTTTACACTTGTAAATAGACAGCGAGGACAAGAGGAAAGGAGAGAGAATTAAACAAGTGCTACTAAAATATTATCTATGTTAATGTTTTTTGTTACTTTTGTTCTGTGTATATACAACATGTGAATAATGTATGAAAATTACGTAGTTTTAACAAATAGTCATGTATGAAGCAATACCTAAAGAGTTATATTGGAAGACGTACAATGTGCCTTTTCGCCCCCAACATAATTGAGCAAACACCGACAACGGAAGGAAATACATGTAGGCTCCCGAAAATTTCCCGCAATGAATAATCCGTCCGGTTTCCCACACGTGCACACCCAAAGATTTAACCAGTACGATTTTATACCTCACCTCAAGTGCCAATAATATAATGTGTTGCATTCAGATAGAGAGTTGTCTGTGTAAATTGTAAATTATCTTTCACTTGTTGAGCACACTTGTATTTATCAACCTACTAATCCGTGTAGCTTTTAAGATTGAACCTAGATGATTTCGCAATTTGGCTGATAATGTGTATACACTACTTTCGGATGGCAACGTAGCAGTATTTGGAAATCGAAAGTATTCTCCGTGCCTTTTACAGAACTTTATGGAGGATGGAGGGACGTTAAAGATTTTCTTCAAGTATTTTACTTCAACATATAAAAATTTCCTGTGGAAAGTGTCAACTGAGGCTATATGTAATGATTTGTACTACTTTTTTGAATCGTTCTTTTCCACACGGAAAATGAAACTTATTGGTCTCAAATTATGTTTTTAGTTTTATGTAACTTTTACAGAAATAGAATGTCCATTGAACCGACGACATGTATTAACCTCATTGAAGAAAGGAAATTAACACATTAAAAAGATATACGTTACATGTGAAATTATTAAAAAACAATACCTCACTTGTGATTGAATAAAGAGAATCATGAAAAAGATTATCATTTCTCACCGTGCATTTCATTTCTGCGCCTATGCCCGTCATAATTTGTCATACATATGCTATTGGTCCTACTTGAAGAAAAAACAGAAAATCGCAAACACATCAGATAATGATTCGTAATTTGTTTGTAGCTAGTGTTGCAAAAGTCAAAAATTTTCATTTTACTTTCAAAAATCATTTTTTCGCTTTGTACATTCACAGCATGGATATTTGCACAAAAAATCGGTCGAGCATTTTCTCCACAATTTGGCTTCTCCAACACCTTCCCCCTCCTTCAAATACGGTTTCGTTTTCTTCCATACACACAAGTCATAAATCGAAAGCTCACAATATATTTGAAAGCGCAATCTCATTTTTGTGTGCGCATTTTGGTGGTGGTACGAAGAAGATATTACTTTGGACGCAGCAGGAGAGGTAATTAACAGGAAGACCCGTATCGAAATGATGACTTTTTAAAAGCTCCTTTTCCCCATTACATTGCGAAGCAATCACCATTATACCTAACCTTGTACGTTGTTATTACCATTATTACATAATTTTTACACAAATGTATTTCCCCCTCTTTTAATGCCCTTGTATAGTTGTATCTCCGCAAATGCATCGCGCTTGTACTTTCCTCAAGTCGTAAACTTCCATTTAACACACATGGCAAATTGAAGTAGTTTATAGCCTGCTTGCCACGTATTATATCATTACAGGCGATAAAGATGTCTGTCATCTATTGTGCTCTATGAATGGCCCCATTCTCATACCACATACCACAGAGAGACTACACGGAACGGATGTAAAATGGTAATCAGTTGTCAGCCATAAAATTCGACATCACTCAATTTTCTCTGGGCCGGAGCAAATTGCAATATGTGAATGGATCACTCCAGAATACCTTATTCCCCTTTTAA